>MU261023.1:20000-25000 GCA_020310875.1 Ceratopteris richardii
ATCTATCTATCTACCTATCTACCTATCTATCTATCTATCTATCTATCTATCTATCTATCTATCTATCTATCTATCTATCTATCTATCTATCTATCTATCTATCTATCTATCTATCTATGTATCTATCTATCTATCCATATATCTATCTATTTATGTATGTATGTGCAACAGCGTAGCGATTACGACCACCACATGCTTGAGAGATGACTCTCCTCCCAACCAAATGCCTCTATATAGAGCTCTCTCCAGGGGACTGCCTTCTTGGGCAGGTGGATACTAACCATCCAAGTGTCAGCCATGTAACTACATGTGCGCCAAGTGTCCAGTGGATGCTTCTAGAAGGTTCTAGAGCTCTTTGGGCAAAATACTCTTCCCATGTACCTCATGGGGATTGAACCCAAGACCTCGTCCTTCATATCCTTGAGACTTAACCACTAAGCTAAGTGGATCACTTGTTCACAAGAGCACAAGACCTCCTAGTAAGTCTAAACTCGAGATCTTTGGTCATACACACGGATGACCAAACGGTGTCCGATTTCAGATCTGTCTGAACCGGCCAGACCCTTGGATCATAGACTTACTTTATTACATTCTTCCCCCCTTGGAAAAGATTTTCGTCCTCGAAAATAGAGCTATATACATACTGTAGGCAACCCCCGAGCCTCATGTTCTAAAACTGGAAGAACATGGTCATGTTCTAGAACTGGAAGAACATGTCTCATCTCTGTGGTGGCATCCTTGCCCAAATGATTCTAAACACTATCTCGCTTTGCACTTTGATAAACTAGTCAAAGTACAAAATAGTGAATGAATAATAAAGGTGGATCTAAACACATATCCCTGGCTAATTCACAGTTTCTGGATGTGCGATCTAGGCACAAACATGTGAATTAGGTGGATTCAATTTACTAGTCCATTTCTAAGCATAACTGGTGCATGGGCTTAGTAATGAAGGTGGGATTCTTATCCCTCGCAAGACTTTGAGAATTCTTGATTCACTTGAATTTGTTTTGGAGAACTTGAAGTGTGATTGTCCCATACATCTAACTTTAGATTCTTATTCAATGGTTTACTTTGATCCAACAGTTACTTGATTTTTTACCCGACTAGAGGACTACTCTGTCCCAATGAGTTGAAAAAATCCTATGTAAACTGTAAGAGAAAGTTTACCATTGGTGGGACCAACCATTACTAACTTCACCAATTCAAATTCAAAATGAAAATTGTCCAACTTAGGACACTTTTCTCAAAGACTTTAACTGAAAGTTCTTGGGAATTGTCAATCTGATGAGCAATTCCTAACTTCTTGATTCTAGAGTATACTGGACTCTAGGAAATTATTTATGCTATAACTTGAAGCAAAATCAAATGAATAAGTCTACTTAGACTTATCATCTTTTGAAGATTGAAAAGGTTCTTGTACATAACATCAATCTAGGATGTTTAAGTTAGTTATCTAATTCTAACCGGCTATCCCTGGTCTTTTGCAAAAAGAAATCAGATACCATATCTGAGTCAATTCCAAAAGATTTGGAAAGCGGAAAGAGATAACTAAGACTTTGTACAACCAATTCAAACTTCGCACATACATAAACTTGCTATGAGTCAAAGACTAGATGACTCAGGACTTTTTACTTTTCAAAGATCTATTTCAACAAGATATTGAAGCATTGTCTTTATCTTTCAGAGAAATAAGCTGGATTCTCAGAAAGATACAAAGAAAATCAAAAACATCATCCAACCACAAGATACTAGTGTGGTAACCAACATCAGTGTGTCGACCCACTGAGGTTACGCTGATGAGTTTTGTATTCAAATAATGCTTCACTTGAGACTAAGTTCAGATCACATTCAATCTTTTTGACTCCGTGATGCAATTCTTGTGCATTTCTTTGAGTCTAAAAGAGTGAATTTATCAAGTTACACTAGGAACTTGATACTTGACTTAGTCAATTGAATCTTTAGTTGAAAAGATCAACTCAAAATCAAAGTCCAACTTCTTTCAGAAATGTATCAAATATTTCTGATCAATAACACTTAAACTTGAAGTGTTCTATGAAGATCTTGGAAGTTACTTACTTCATATCTTCAGTTTCCTTGATCTTGAAGTTACCTAGAAGTATCGTAAGATACTACTTTCATCCGTTATGAATTAAACTTTTCTTGAAGTCTTAATTCCCTTGAGGATGAAACCTAACTTCAAAATCCAAACTAGGACTAAAAGATAATCATCATCCCACGGTCCGATGTCCCATTCCATCTTTCCTACATCAATCTGAGTATAAAATCTGGTGTCCCATACCACCCTATTTTATATTCACATTAATGTGTGGGTGATTCTTATCCTAAAGTCTAAACATCTCTTGATAGAGTACCTTATTTCTTCAATTCTTTTACAAGAATTGGAAGTTTCAGGCATTACCTCTAACTAGATTTTCCTAGGTTTTGATTCCTTCACATGATCGTCTCACAATCATGTGCTTTACCTTGGGAACTTGAAAACCTCTTAACAGAATATCAATTCTTCTTTACTGGGGTTTTCAAATGAAAACCAATCAAAATTCCAAGTACTTGCATTTTCTTGAATTCAAGTTCAATTGGTTTACCCTTGACCAATTTTGTAGCGACAAGAGCTTTTGACTTCTTGTCTTTTAGATTCCTTTCTTTACTGGTGCTTTTTAGGTACCTATCCCGGCCGGGGCTTTTTACAGGAATCTCTTTACTGCTTAAGTCTTAAGCATCCGCTCATGCTTTCTGGATTTGTACCAAAATCCCTTTAAGGATAGGTAAACACTTATGTTTTACCTTCCACAGACTTAATTACCATTTTCACGGTTGCAGACTACATTCTTGGAATTTCTTTACTCTGTTCAGACTTGGAACAACTTACTCTTTTTCACAGTTTTCCATCGAATAAATGGAACTTGAGTGAATAATTCCCAAAAGGAATTTTATTGCCAATACTTGGGCAATCTATAAAGTAGTTCTAGTCGCACATTCTTGGACAATCATGGCCAAGCTTGATCAAGTCTGGTTGATACTTGCGACAAAAATAAAGACTTTGTCTTTATCTTTTAGGATCTCTTAAACTATCTTAAGCTTCTTTGCTTACCTGCAGGATTTTTTGAGATCTTTCTCAAGTCCAAGCATACACTTATGCCTCTCAGATTCCAAAGCTAAGAATCTTTGATATACCTTTAGGTTATATCACAAATAGGACTTGAAAGACCACTTCTAGTGGTTTGGGACATCTAGGGAACTACTTATTGATTAAAGAGTACGAAGAATTTCATTCTCAATACTTGAAAGAATGCCATTTCTTCAAAGACTTGAGATTCCTTCTAGGGAATCAAATAACTTGAGCAAATGATTCATTTTGGAATCTTTTGCAAAAAGAACATTTAAAAGAAATTCTTTCACATGATATCCAAAAAATTTACTGATTCAATTGTATTTATTTCTTGAGTATCAAACTAGAGACGAAATATCACATTTGCCAGTTTGAAAGTTTAAGTTAAACTTTCATTTATGTGATATGGACTTCTATTCTTGAGTTTGATACAAAACTCATTATTATTGGTCAATCTTCAGATGTTACTAGAGTCCTTTAAACATATTTCACCAATCAAAATTATGTTTAAAGTCCAAGCATCTATTGATGATTGATCCAATAGTAATGTTATTGTGAACACTTTGAACTTTATAACTTGTTTAGGAGAAGTTCATGGATTTAAGATCCATTTCTTGGAACTTTCTACTCCTAAATAAAAAGTTCACACTTGCTTCAAGTCTTTAGGAACTTATATTATTTCCTAAAGATTGCTTAGCTAGTTGCATCATTTACCAGAGATGCAACTATGGAACCTAACATCCTTTTATTGACGTCAAGGATCAATTGATGTTGAGGTTTAACCTTTTGATTTCCATCACCCCTTGGGATGAAATCAAATAAAAATTTATAAAAGATTGGTACCTTTATATCTTGGCAAAACATTTATATCCTAAAGAGGTTTCGCCTGCATCATTCCTTGGACCTATCATATAATATGAATTTATGTGTATTTTTGGGAAGAGTTCATGAATCAATTAAGATCCTCTACTTGGAACATCTTCCTTCCCAAAACTAAATTCATCTTGAACATAGTAGGAGAATGATCTCACATGAAATAGAAGGCTTGACTATTTCATATCTCTATTCCAAAAAGTCACTTACCGAGGTTTCATCATGAGATATAAATCTTGAAACCACAAGAAACTTCTTTAAAACTTTCGAAATCTTCTAAATAGAAGAGTGCTCATGGAACTTTGGAAATATAGTTGATACTCTCATCCAACCTTGGGATGCTTGAGAAGCTACATAAAATATATAACTAATCAACTAAAGCTTTATCCGCATGACTTTCTAAGTACATCCAGGACTTAGAGTCATGATACATCACAAAAGAGTTTGCAAGTAATTAAATTTTCTTGGTCATCAAGGAAATTTATTACTTAACTTTCTCTTAGTGCTTACTCATACCTAGCAAGACATCTAACATACTTAATTCTCATTAAGTATTTGTCTTTGATAGAAGAGTATCGACTTGGGAAGAAATCGACTAATTACTTGAGTTGCAATACTAGAACTAGTATGTCTTTGCAACTAACTAGTCCTTGGTCTTCCCTAAGGTCAAACTGCGAGCTTTATAAAGTAAGCTAAATACTAAGAGAGTACATTTTCATATCTACTTGCAAACAGCATTCCATTCTATCATGCAAATGCATGTATCCACATGCAAAAGCATATGCTCACATGCGTATGCATGCATGTTCTTTGCATGCTCAAAAAATAATACAACAATCATGCATGAACTTGATGCACGATTTTTTCCTTGTACTAAGAATGTATATCATGCAATCCTGATGCATGTATATCCTTTCCTTTGTCCTAATGCACTATGATATAAAAACATACCCTTGAAGTGCAATAGAAAACTTACTCAATGGAAAGGAAATATGTA
>MU261023.1:42500-77500 GCA_020310875.1 Ceratopteris richardii
TTCTTTATATGACACATGTGTCCATGAGTGTTTTTTTCTTCATGCTTGATAGCTCATGAATTTCTTGGTTGAACAAGGATCAGCCTACTCTAGCCACTTCAAATTGTAAGTCTAAGTATATTGGATATTTCAAAACAATTGTCAAGTGCATGTGGCTTAGACACCATTTGGCATTGGTTGTTGGTGATCCATTTGCACCACAATCATCATTGACGATAAAAGCACATTGGTAGTTGCAAGGAACCGTGTGTTCCATGCTCCCACAAAGCACATTGGTGCACTATCATTATCTTAGGGAGATGTTTATTTCTAGAGCGATCAGTTTCGCTTATGTCGCGACAAAGGATAATGTTGTAGATCTTTCACAGAGACTTGGGATTATTTCCTTTTGTGGATTGATCTCCTTCCACATTGCTTGACCCTTGCTTATAGATAGCTGCTAGATCCTTGTTCACCACATCACTCCAAGGGAGAATTTGATGATATATTTTGGTAAGAGTATTTGTGAAAACACTTAGGACTATTGGGGAGGTGTTTTCCCCCTTTAAAAGAGTTTTTGGCCCAACTTGTATAAAGGTTTAGAAATTATTTTGACCCATCTAACTTCTCAATATGTGTTTGACAACTTCCAATGGTTACAATTTAAGTACAAGAAATAATAAAGGTTACTATTAAAATAATTCATGCTTATATGTACAATTAAGATATGAAAAAGAAACCTCGTAACATGTGGAAAATGTATCCATTCCACAACTTCGTAAATGCAAGATCCCCATGCCTTGAAAATATGAAGTTTCTACCTCGCTCTGTTGGTCATAGTGTTCAAGATCACTTGGCTTCTCCATTAGCAATTACTGCACACACTACGTACTATAAGAGTGCTTTTAAAGGCCACCATGACTACACATATTTCTTGAGTCACATATATGTTTCAGAATTTGGACTATATAACTTTGGAACATTTATGCGAAACTTGTGTGCGTAGAAGTGCTCGTGGATAGTCGTGATAGACACTCTAATATGTATCTCAATGTCTTTATCCGCATCCTTCCAATGAAGGAGTGTGTACTTGAACCAGATTTCTATGAGTAAAGAAATATGTTGACATGTTTCAATGCTGACTCTATCTAGACGGACAAATCCATGTTGATCACTGGCAGGTAAAGAAGATGCCAGATAGACTGCTTTGTGGTTTTAGGGGGTCCCGTGGGCACTAGTGCCCTTCTCTTGTGCTTTTCTTTATTTAATTCAAGTCCGGGAGAGTAGGCTAATGCCGAACTTCCTTATATTAAAAAAAAAAATCCATGTTGATCACACACAGACACACATAAATATATATATATATATATATATATATATATATATATATATATATATATATATATATATATATATACACATATATATATATATATATATATATATATATATATATATATATATATATATATATATATATATATATATATATATATTTATATGAATGGTAATCCTTTTTCGCACATTACGATGTGATAGGTGTAGTAGGATATGCTTGTTGCGATTATCAATGTGACAATGATGTTCTAGATGCATCATGACAACGTCCACAATATCCACCACCCCTTGATGAATGTCGAAGTACTGGTAAACTTGATGAGCTAACTACTGCTGATGAGGTTTTTCATGGTCGAGTATGGTTACGAACATGTTGTATATTAGGCACTCTATGAGTGAGCCCACCATGATACTTTGGAGATCCGATATCCATAGGTGTGGCTTGCCTTGTAGGTAGAATAGTAGGAGGAAGTGATGGAGGAGAAGTATGAGAGGGATTTGGGAACATAGATTACATATACATACCTGAATCCCAATGCATATGTAAAGGAAAAGATTTCTTGAAACGTGGCCACACTATAATAATGTGATGTATCATCGATTATGCTACGAAAAATCCTACGTCAGTTTGTTTCATATGAAATAAATAAGTCTCAGCTGCAAAAAGTTAATAAATAATACAAGCCTATTTCATTATTAAGTATGTAAGTATATTTACTAATATAATCCTTATTTGAACATTTAATCAATATTTTAATGTCAAAAATCAAACAAACATGGTTATCCTTGAATTTTCACTATTTGTGAGACTCTTTCTACAATATTAATTCCAAGAATACGTTATAATAGCAGAGTCCGGATATATGAGAAGCCTTCCTACATTAGTGTTCTACATGAATACATGATATTACCTTGTATCTTCTTGATACTTTTGCATCAAACGGCATTAATTGTAGTTTTAAAGGAGTCTAATTTAATTAGATCGTAGGGAGTCAAGATATCTAAAACGAAACTTGCATCCATTGATGTATTCTGTTTTCTTGTAGTTTTTTCGAAGGCAACGTCTTTCTCCAAGGAAGAATGTACGTGCATTTACCATATCCAGTTTGTTCCATTATTATAATTTCAATTTGCTAATTGTCCATAATATAGACCAAAGTATCAGAAAATAACATAACAGAAAAGAAGAGAGGAGGCCTTTGATCCAGACGGAAAGGTAGTTATTATTTTCATACTTAACGATGTTTCTCTATCACAACGTAGGTTTTGGTGGAGCTCTTGCTTCCCACAAATGCTGATCCGATGCCTCTCTTCTTTGTGAATTTTCTAACCAATAATAAATAACAAAGGATTCATCTTTGACTGCATATGCACTTACCATGATGATGATCATAATTCATCTGCCTGTCCATGAAAGACTTTGAGGAGCATGAGCTTGTACCTCTCTAAGAATTCCTCTTTTTTTCCCCTAAGCTACTATTATAGATGAATGTAAAATATAAAAAGTAAGCTAGCCTAGAAGAAAAAGGGACTATCTATGTTCCAGTTCTATTAACAGAATTATGCACATAAATGATTGTTTATAATTCTAATGGGTAACAATAACAGTACTGCATTGCAAATTGTTTTATTGTTTTACCCGTTGGAAGTTTTGATGCATCTTCTGTACTTCTTAGCATGTTGAAATTATTACCCTTCTTAAACCTTTCCTACATTCCCACTCGCTTCAACAAAGAAGGCAATCCTCCTCATACTTTCATACATCTCTGATACAAATATCTCACAATATCCAAAAAGATTCAATCAGGAATTCCAAGAAATCATTTTCTTTTTTCCATCAAATCGTTGTAGTGATATCAATCTCACATCTTTGAAACAGAGATTCTCGCAGATAATTACTTCGACAGATTTATCCAATGTAGTCACCAAATGGTACTCGCAAGCTTGAACCCAGAAGCACTAGAAAATAATTGACATATGTGGTATGCTTGTAATTAAATTTTCACATATGAACACAATAGAGCCTCCAATTAATTAAAGGCCATTCAGAAGAATTCCTTACCATCCATAACATTTGTTAAATCAAGAGATTATTGGCTAGGAGTTAGGTTTTCTATTGTTATTATCTTTTGAATATAGAAAATACGTCTTTGATAATTTCCATCTATAGCTCTGATTTTATGTGTGCATGCTTCGCTCTACTGTCCTCTTCTATTGTGCTTTTAAATTTATTGAATAATTGCAAGCCAAGAATTGGATTTCCTATTTCTCACAACCCATAAAATATTATTGTGACAACACAACCATTGTGATCGATCTTCTAATAAATATTCAATGCGTGTCAATTGTATGTTTTCTCTATTTATTTTCGATAATTATTTTGAAATCTTAGCTCATTTCATGAAGGAGAGGAAAATATATCTTATGTCTGCATCTACTAATACTTATTCTAAAACCCATTTTTTTTATATATTCACATATATATACTCCTATAAATCCTTAACCCGTAATTCCTTAGGTTCTTATAGACATATACTAGTATTAATTCTAGGAACGTGGTTTTCTACTATATTTGAATATATATATTAGTGTTAATCATGAAACCCTAAACTTTCAATTCCTGAAGTATTTTTAGTAGAATAAATAATAAACCTTTTCCTACATATAAACATAAAATTATAAATCTTAAAACTTTATTTTTTTCATATTTAAGTTGATATACTATTTTTAATCCTAGAAATCTAAATGTGTTGCATTATCATCGTCTTGCAAAATAATCTATGTATGTATGTATGCATGCATTTATATAATGTTGTATATAATGTTATATAATGGAGAAAAATTAGCAAGAGTTTCTTCAAAATATAGAAATTAAAAGAAAATTATTAACTCAAAAATTCCTAATAAAAAATAGTGCTACCACGCCATAATCGAATTCACTTAAAATATATAAAAATATTGGGATGTAAGGTTTTTTTCCCACCTACAAAAAGATAAATCCACCTACACAAAATACAAACTACTTGCAAGATTTAACATTGTACTAAAAAAACAAAAATGTAATATTGTATGTGTATGTGTATCTATATGTATCTATGTTTACTTGTATGTATGTGTATGTGCATGCATATGTATTCATATGTGTATGTACCTACATATATGTGCATCTATGCATGTGTGTATATGTATGTGTTTGCATCAATCAATGTAAGCATGTGTCTACGTACTTATATCTATATGCAAGTAAGTGTATATGTATCTATGTATGTATGTATGCATGTATTTATGTATATATGTATGTATGTATTTATGGATTTATGAATGTATATATCCATGTAAATATATACATGTATATAAGCAAATTTGTATGTATCTATATATGTAGTTATGTATATTTGCTTATGGGCATGCACATATGTATATAGCATCATACATGACTCAATATGGTGAAAAAAATTTTAAAAACATTTCTCCTAAACATGGAACAAAAAAAAGAAATTCTTGTAAGTCACCTCTAACCAAATAAGAATGGAAATTTAAAACAAAACCATTTATACCATAAATAAATGATGAAATGTAAGCCATAAAACATTTACGTTTTTTTTCTTCCACCTACATAAAGACAATCCATATACAAAAATACATTCTACTTGAAAGAATAAACATGCTACTATAAATAAAGAAAGTATATTGTATGCATATGCATTTGATTGTGTTTGTTTATGTGTTTTATATTTATGTATGCATCTATATATATATATATATATATATATATATATATATATATAAATATATATATATATATATATATATATATATATATATATATATATATATATATATATATATATATATATATATATATATATATATATGTGTGTGTGTGTGTGTGTATGTGTGTGTGTATATATATATATATATGTGTGTGTATGTGTATGTATGTGTGTATATGTCTATGTATGTTTATGTATGTATATGTGTGTATGTGTATGTGTATGTGTGTTTGTGCATGTTTGTAAGTTTGTGAGTTTATGTGTGTATGTAATTTTACACGTATGTGTTCCTTGAGTAGCTTTGATGTGAACCTTTTCCCTCTACATGGGCACTTTTTACTCTAGTGCTAGCTAGAGGTTTTTTTTCCATGTTACCACATACTTGATACTCTCATATGTGGTGGTACTTTGTACTTAGCGATATTATTCAACTCTTACTTCAGTTCAGTTCATTGTCAATAGAAAGAGCTATTCCAGCCATCGTCTTCTCCACGTGCCTTGCTTCTTTTGTGCTTCTCGTTTGACTCTGGCACTTCTACACACACTGAGCACTGGTATTAGAGCACGTTCAACTCCTTCTTAAGTTTCGATTTTTTGCATCGCGGTGCAAACACACTTTTAATAGTGCAAATTGACTTGGGAGTATAGAAAACTGAATTTATTAGCCAAGAAACATTTCCACCAATAGCACTGGGGTTTACCCCCATTTTGAAGCTATTCGTGTAGTCAAAATCGCCATCAGATCAGAATGACGGTTTGTGAGATGAAAATTTAGCATTCATTTTAGCTTTCATCGAAGTGAAGATTTTGTCACAGTCTTGTTCTTTTTGTGAAATGGGGGGCAACAATGACTTGTTTGGCATGCTTCAAGCTAAAGATAAGCTTGATAGGACCAACTATCCAATGTGGTCTTACATGATGAAGCATGTTCTTGTTGCTAAACAACTTTGGAACATAGTGGCAGATGTAGATCGAAGACCCGCAGGTTCTTCTACTTCACAGTATACTGTCATAGATGGAGCTTCTTCTTTGAGTACAGTGGTTTCTCCTTCTCCACTTACACAGGAGTAACTCAGATCGGATGGAAAAGATGCTCAAGCTCATGCATTGATTGTGCTTTCTGTGAAGCATCATATACTTCCACGAATTCGGTCATGTTCTACATCACAAGAGGCATGAGACACTCTTGCTTCTTTGTATGCCGTGTGTAATAAAGCACGTGTTGCATACTTGAGGAAGCACCTTGAGGACATATGTATGGCTGAAAATGAGTCAGTGGATGTGTATGTGACACGCATCAAGGACTTGAAAAAGCAATTGGCAAACATAGATGAGATTATTCTAGATGCATCACTCATTTCTACATTGTTGAAAGGATTACCAGAATCTTTTCAAAGTTTTGCTACTATACTCCGTTTGGTTGTGAAAAGAAATCCTAATATGTATGCATTTGATGGGCTTGTGTCTCTTCTTTTGCAAGAAGAGCAATCTAGAGTGAATAGGAGTGGTTTGATTGAGGGAACGCAAGCACTTGCTATCTCACAAAAGGGGAAAAGCAAATATGGTTTAGCTTTGGGTTCATCAAATCCAAAGCTTCAATCTTCCTCTTCCACTCATTCCTCTAATGATGGTTATTTTCAAAAGAAGAAGAGATGAAAATATTGTCAAAAGGTTGTTCATACTATTGATGAGTGTAGAAAGCTTGCTAAACACAATGAAAAGAAGAAGGAATCGGGTATGTCTATTGCTGAAAATTCAGCAAATGTAAAGAATGATGAAGCTAACATGGATCACGATTTTTGGGCATGTGTTGTTACATGTGAGTATGATGCTTCTTTGCATTCTAAATGTATGGTTGTGAGTGAGGCTCATTCGGATTGGTTCTTTGATAGTGGTGCTTCAAAGCACAAAACATCATTGAAAAGATTTTTTGCCTCTTTGAAAGATGCACCCAAAGGAGGAAATGTGGTGTGTGCAAACAATGCCTCTTATCGTATCATTGGAGTAGGTGAAGTTGAGCTTACGATTGCAAATGGAAGTGTGATTCTCTTGAAAATGCATTGTATGTGCCCCGGATCAAGAAGAACTTAATTTCAGTTCCGTTGATTGCCAAAGCTAGACTTCATGTACACTGTTGATGATAAATGTATGGTTCATGATTTCAGCAATCGCAATGTTATCATGATGTCGGATACATTATGTAATGGCTTGTATTGCATGGATACATACAAGAGGGCTCCCTCGAATGTCTTAGTTTCTCATACCTCTTCCATGGCTGAAATGGAGCTTTGGCATGCTCGTTTTGGTCACTTAAACTTCAATAGTTTGCTTTACTTCCAAAACAAGGAAATGGTTATTGGCTTGCATACACTTGAGTCCATTAAAAACCATGCATGTGAAGGTTGCATTCTTGGAAACATGCATCGTGCTTCTTTTCCAAAAGATAGTCATAAACACACTACAAGAAAATTGTAGCTTGTTCATAGTGATGTATGTGGTCCTATCAAGACTCCATCTTGTGGGAAGCATGTATATTTTGTTACCTTGATTGATGATGCTACTCGGCATACATGGGTGTATCCTATGAAAGCAAAGAATGAGGTATTTTCTTGCTTCAAAGCGTTTTTAGCTATGGCTGAAAATTCTTCTTCACAAAAGCTTTTGACTCTATGCATGGATCGTGGTGGTGAATTCATGTCACATGAGTTTAATGCTTTTCTTCATGAAAGAGGTATTTCACACCAATGTACGGTGCCATATACACCTCAACAAAATATTGTTGCTGAGCGTAAAAATAGAATTCTGCTTGAAATGGCACAATGTATGGTTAAAGGAAAGCATCTTCCTGATAAGCTTTGGATGGAAGCCGTCATGTGTGCAAACTATGTGTTGAAATGCTGCCCTACAAAAGCATTGAGAGTCATCACTACTTATGAGGCTTGGAATGGTCATAAGCCTATGGTTAGTCATATGTGTGTGTTTGGTTGTTTGGCATATGCTCTTGTGCCATCACAAAAATGTCACAAACTTGATGACAAGGCAAAGAAATGCATATTTGTTAGTTATAGTGCTGAAAGTAAGGGATATCGTTTGTACCATCCATTGATGAATATAATTATCGTGAATCCAGATGTGGTATTTGCTTAAAATTTAGTTTTCCCTTTACTTGAATGCAAAAAATAGACAACAATTAGCTCAGAAGATATGCTCGATACACTCATGCCTTTGTTCCAAAATGGTGCGCTTGAATATCGCCATGTAGACCAGCCAACTGAGGCTTAAAAGGCTGAAAAGTTCCAACAAAATAGTGCTGACTATGTAGAGAATTTTTAGCCAAACATGGCTGAAATTTTTCAGCCGAAAATTATCAAAACTGTTTGAAATTTCCAGCCACATATGGCTTAACATTTGCGTAAAAATATGGCTCTAAATGAGCATGAAATTCACCCCACTCGTGATGTACATGTTGATGATGTATTACATAATGAATGCATGTCTATCAAGAGTGCACAAAGGATGCCAAAGTGGCTGAAACAAACCTTGTAGGACAGCAAATTGAGTGCACCTTTACTTGGTAGAACAAGATCAAGCTCTCCCCATGCATCAAGTAATTTTGTGGATTATTCTCTTATTGCAAGAGCATGTGATGAAGAGCCACTTTCTTTTGAAGATGCATGTGACCATCCACAATGGATGAGTGCTATGCAATCAAAAATGGATTCCATACATAGGAATGGTACTTGGGAGTTATGTGAATTGCCAAAAGGAAAGAATGCCATTGGTACAAAGTGGGTTTACAAGATTAAGAGAAAATCTGATGGTAGCATTGATCCCTACAAAGCTAGATTGGTTGCCAAAGGATATGCGCAACAATATGGCATTGACTATGAGAAAACATTTGCACCTACTTCACGCATGACTACCATTCGTACCGTGGTTGCATTGGCTACCCATCATGGTTGGAAAGTGCATCAGTTGGACATAAAAACAACCTTCTTGAATGGTGATTTGTAAGAAGAGGTCTATGTGAAGCAACCTCTTGGATTTTCTATGAATGTATCCAAAAATGGGGCTGATATTATAGTGCTTGTTCTTTATGTCGATGACATACTCTTGACCAGGTCATGTATTGCAGAAATTGATATTCTTATGGCTGATTTGTAGCATACTTTTGATGTCACTTATCTTGGCCTTTTGAGCTACTAGCTTGGCATCGAGTTTGTATTCATTGAGGGGGGAATTGTTATGCATCAAGAAAAGTATGTTGAAAAACTACTTCAGCGTTTTGACTTTAAGGATTGCAAGCCACTTTCCACACGAGTTGAAACAGGATTCAGATTCTCAATCGAGGATTCCAGCGATGCATTTGACACTTGTTTTTATCAGCAAGGTGTGGATGTCTTATATATGCATGCAACACAAGGCCAAATATACAGTATGTAGTTTCCCAGTTGAGTCCACTCATGCATAGCCATGGCACTAAGCTTTGGCAAGCAGTAAAAACGTGTGTTTAGATATCTCAAAGGCACTTTGAGCTTAGGTCTCTTTTATGGCAGAGATGTTCAAGCATGCTTGCATGTTTTTACAGATAGTGATTGGGCTGGTCGTTATGATACTTGCGTGTCCACTAGTGGTAATTTCTTTTTCCTTGGAGATTCATGCATATCTTGGTTGAGTGAGAGGCAACCTATAGTGGCGACATCAAGTTGTGAAGCTAAGTATAGGGTAGTTTTCACAGCTACAGTGGAGTGTATATGGCTGAGACACCTATTGATGGATCTTTGCATGGAGATTGATGCTGCTACGCATATCTCACTAAAAGTGAAATTGCTTTGGCTATTGCATGAAACTCAGTGTTTTATGCACGGACCAAACATATTGAGATGGAATATCACTATGTGAGAGAGTGTCTTTATGCAGGAGATATTGATTTGGTATATGTGCCTACACAAGATAACATGGCAGACATATTCACCAAAGCTTTTCCACGCTAAAAGTTTGAAGATTTTTGCAAAGCTCTTCCATAGGAAAAGTTTGAAGCTTTCCCCATGTTACCACATACTTGATACTCTCATATGTGGTGGTACTCTGTACTTAAGGATACTATTCAGCTCTTACTTCAATTCAGCTCATTATCAATAGAAAGAGCTATTCTAACCATCATCTTCTCCATGTCTTATTGTGTTTGTGCTCCTTATGTGTGCTTGTTGTTTGTCTCTCAGACTTTTACACACACCGAAAATGTTTCTCTGTATGAATGTGTGTGCATATGTATGTGTGTGTACGTATGTGTGTATGTATGTGTGTGTATGTATGTGTATGTGTGAATGCATAGGTGTATATGTGTTTTTTTTTTTGTATTTATGTGTGTATATGTGTCATTATCTGTGTATGTGTGTATATATGTGTGTATGTATATGTGTATATTTGTATATGTATGTGTACATGAAAGTGTTTGTGCTTATGTATTCTTGTATGCATGTATATGTGTGTACATTTATGTATGTTTTGCGTATATGTTTATGTGTGTGTGTATGCTTGCATATATGTGTGTAGTATGTATGTGACCATATGTTTGTGACAGAGCATCTATTTATGTATGAATGTATGTATGTATGTGGGTGTATTGTTGTGTAAATATATATATATATTTTTTTTAAAGGAGCTTTAATTTGATTTACTTGGATTTCGTGCATAGATATGAAGCTATGTGTGCATTGATAACATGATGGAGAAGATGACTATGCCAAATTGCTCTTAATCAATTCAAGTTATTTAAAATGAAAAACTATTAAGAGAGTGAAAGAGATTAAGAAAATGAAAAGAAATTATAAAGGAAATGTAGAAAGACAGAAGTACAAAGCTCAACTACTCTAAAACACTACTTGCTCGTCTCTTTGAAATTCGGGAAGTCCACATCTTTTGATGCAGGTTTCTTTTATCCGAAAATTCGCATTAGTAGATCTCTCACTTCCCGAAATACAAAATAAAAAGAAAACTTCTCATTGGTAGATCTCATTGGTTTAGTGATTGGGAGTCTTTTTTTCATACCTATACCAACGGCCAGATTATATTTGTATTGAAATAATATGAACACAAAAAAGAGATTACTATAGACATCAATATATCCATCAAGAAATAGAGAGAAAGGGTACTCCCAACACTTATACCAACCTTTATATCAATGGCAATATGTTCTCATACTTTTTTACGGGACAAAAATCTTTTCTGAGAGAAATACCTATAGCGATGGATTTTGTTTCTCGCATCCCTCGGTATATCGTGATTTTCTTGTAGTGTATCTTTAAGCCTACTCTACCCATGCTTGCACTAGTTGATAGGAGGTCATCTCCTTTATTGTACTCCCACGAGGAAACTTTGCATGGATGGGGACGGGGAGAGATGTGAGTATCATATCATTAGTTCCTTTCCCCTATCCCACCTACAAATCTATGTTGCATGGTTAATGCAAAAATCCAACTCCCGCTATTTAGATCGTCATCTTCAGAGTTCAATTGCCTTCCGATGGGCTTCTACCACTCAAAAAACTGATCTCTTCCACAATAATAGTACTCGGAACGATGTTCCAAAGTAGAAACCTTCTTTTCGAGCATGTCGCTTTTGGTTGCATGCTCTTTCTCGAGAACGTTGAAGGACTTTGGTTACCCTTCGATTCTTTACATCCCTTTGTTTTGTTCTTCTCGACAAGAGTGAGTCTTTATTGATCTCTTTTGTTTTTCAAGTTTCTCTATGGTTTCCTACATAATAGGATTCACCGCTTCAATGCAAAGAGATTAAGAGGATTGACCACTTCAATGGAAAGAGATTAAGGATACCTGCATCCAAGTACTCATTCTCTTCGGAGCTCTCTATCGTCAATCGGAAGTCCTTTATCCTATTTCCTTGGATAATATTATGGTGACAGCAAGGATATGGAACAAGGTTTTCTAGATCAACTCATGGAGCAAGATCTCATCTAGTCCAATGGCGATAGGTTTTTAAAATTTTCTTGCTTAAGATGAGTTCAAAATGCATTTGTGAGTCCCATAATGAATTGAATGAGTTAGAAGTGATGTCTTTGGTTTCAGTACACTTCAAGCTTGTAAGCGAGCACCAAACCTATATCCATTTTTTTGTTAAGGAAACTACAGTAAATGTAACACTTCCTTAATCACAACATATCCTCAATCACAAGCCTCTGATCACCCAAGGATAGAAGAAGAGAGAGGAAAAAAATAGAACCTGTGCAAGATAAGTGAAAATCCAATGTAGAAGAGTAGTAAGATATGACTGAGAGAAAGGAAACTTATGGTATTATAGATTAGTGTTGATACCCATGCTTGCACTAGTTGATAGGAGGTCATCTCCTTTATTGTACTCCCACGAGGAAACTTTGCATGGATGGGGACGGGGAGAGATGTGAGTATCATATCATTAGTTCCTTTCCCCTATCCCACCTACAAATCTATGTTGCATGGTTAATGCAAAAATCCAACTCCCGCTATTTAGATCGTCATCTTCAGAGTTCAATTGCCTTCCGATGGGCTTCTACCACTCAAAAAACTGATCTCTTCCACAATAATAGTACTCGGAACGATGTTCCAAAGTAGAAACCTTCTTTTCGAGCATGTCGCTTTTGGTTGCATGCTCTTTCTCGAGAACGTTGAAGGACTTTGGTTACCCTTCGATTCTTTACATCCCTTTGTTTTGTTCTTCTCGACAAGAGTGAGTCTTTATTGATCTCTTTTGTTTTTCAAGTTTCTCTATGGTTTCCTACATAATAGGATTCACCGCTTCAATGCAAAGAGATTAAGAGAATTGACCACTTCAATGGAAAGAGATTAAGGATACCTGCATCCAAGTACTCATTCTCTTCGGAGCTCTCTATCGTCAATCGGAAGTCCTTTATCCTATTTCCTTGGATAATATTATGGTGACAGCAAGGATATGGAACAAGGTTTTCTAGATCAACTCATGGAGCAAGATCTCATCTAGTCCAATGGCGATAGGTTTTTAAAATTTTCTTGCTTAAGATGAGTTCAAAATGCATTTGTGAGTCCCATAATGAATTGAATGAGTTAGAAGTGATGTCTTTGGTTTCAGTACACTTCAAGCTTGTAAGCGAGCACCAAACCTATATCCATTTTTTTGTTAAGGAAACTACAGTAAATGTAACACTTCCTTAATCACAACATATCCTCAATCACAAGCCTCTGATCACCCAAGGATAGAAGAAGAGAGAGGAAAAAAATAGAACCTGTGCAAGATAAGTGAAAATCCAATGTAGAAGAGTAGTAAGATATGACTGAGAGAAAGGAAACTTATGGTATTATAGATTAGAGTTGATACCCATGCTTGCACTAGTTGATAGGAGGTCATCTCCTTTATTGTACTCCCACGAGGAAACTTTGCATGGATGGGGACGGGGAGAGATGTGAGTATCATATCATTAGTTCCTTTCCCCTATCCCACCTACAAATCTATGTTGCATGGTTAATGCAAAAATCCAACTCCCGCTATTTAGATCGTCATCTTCAGAGTTCAATTGCCTTCCGATGGGCTTCTACCACTCAAAAAACTGATCTCTTCCACAATAATAGTACTCGGAACGATGTTCCAAAGTAGAAACCTTCTTTTCGAGCATGTCGCTTTTGGTTGCATGCTCTTTCTCGAGAACGTCGAAGGACTTTGGTTACCCTTCGATTCTTTACATCCCTTTGTTTTGTTCTTCTCGACAAGAGTGAGTCTTTATTGATCTCTTTTGTTTTTCAAGTTTCTCTATGGTTTCCTACATAATAGGATTCACCGCTTCAATGCAAAGAGATTAAGAGGATTGACCACTTCAATGGAAAGAGATTAAGGATACCTGCATCCAAGTACTCATTCTCTTCGGAGCTCTCTATCGTCAATCGGAAGTCCTTTATCCTATTTCCTTGGATAATATTATGGTGACAGCAAGGATATGGAACAAGGTTTTCTAGATCAACTCATGGAGCAAGATCTCATCTAGTCCAATGGCGATAGGTTTTTAAAATTTTCTTGCTTAAGATGAGTTCAAAATGCATTTGTGAGTCCCATAATGAATTGAATGAGTTAGAAGTGATGTCTTTGGTTTCAGTACACTTCAAGCTTGTAAGCGAGCACCAAACCTATATCCATTTTTTTGTTAAGGAAACTACAGTAAATGTAACACTTCCTTAATCACAACATATCCTCAATCACAAGCCTCTGATCACCCAAGGATAGAAGAAGAGAGAGGAAAAAAATAGAACCTGTGCAAGATAAGTGAAAATCCAATGTAGAAGAGTAGTAAGATATGACTGAGAGAAAGGAAACTTATGGTATTATAGATTAGAGTCAACTGATATAATAGATTTGAAAATATGTTTGTGAAGAAGCCTCCACCTCTTGAACACCCCCAAGCTATCACAATCTCATCCACACGTGCACTCTGAATCTCCCTTTCTTGCTCATTCTCACTCTAGATCACAAGCTAATTCTCTTATTTTTTATCTTTTATTGCCATATGCCACAAATCTTCCTTAAAAAATTATTTCTCATCCCCCAAGTAAGTGCACAATCCCTTAAATTTAGAAAACGTTAGCTCTCCCCATGTTGCATGCAAAACTTTGGGTGAAAAGCATGTGTTCATAGTAGTCAAGTGCTTTCTTTAGCAATACCTATCAAAAGTAGAAAAGGAGCAATAACAAGACATATCCAAAGACATCCATAAGTGTGCATGACAATAGGTATGCATCAAAATCACCGATTCAAAGAGAAATAGAGAACCTCATTTTTATTTTCAAGTACCAAAAATGGCACTTTTTCAAGCCTTCTAGGTCAAAAATAGTGAGGAATTAGCTTAAGCTTGTGAGAGTAAAAAATGTTTAGCTCTTTTATGTGCACAATAGAATAAGAGAAGCCCTCGATCCAAATCCGCCTTCAAATATCAGCTTTGATTCTTGCAAGTTTAAAAACCATAGATACATAATAAAATCAATACATTATCCTACATTAAGCTAAATGCTGAGCCCAAAATGAGGTACTTCAAATATGATTCAGAATTTTTTCATAGAGACACTTTCATTCTCATATGCATTCTCTAGCTTTGTCTCACACAACATTTCTCTTAGTTTTTTTCATATTCACATTCAATTTTCCATCTAAAAACATCATGCACATAAGATTTCGAGAAAGAATATAAAATTTGTCATCCCTAAATTTCTTCTATATACATAAAATGATCTAATTATTCATTCTAAATATTATGCCAAAAATGTATAATGAGAAATTCAAAATAATTTATTTCACTATCAAAAGCCCTATTATAATAAATATAAAGTGCTAGTGTCGAAGCTGATCAATAGCGGTCTTCAACTTGTTTGAAAAAACCCTTAGGTACTATTTTCAATAAGTACATGAGTGTTCTACAAACTTCGATGCACTCATTGGCCTAAAAAGTGATTTTTTTTTCACTCGAGAAACTAGAATAGCTTGATTTGAGACAAGAAATTAAAATTTTTTAACTAAGTTCTCTCATGCGGAGTATTCACTTTTTGTTCAAATGCTCGGGGGTCTGAATGGATAATGGTGGTGAAAAGGTTTGAACACTAAGATTGTTATCAGGATCTTTCTCAGGCGCACATAGAGGTTACAGATGCTGAAAACACACAGAAAAATAGACACTACAGAAGACGAAACCGAACACAGTATTGGTTGCAATCTCCCCTCATGCACTCTATTTCGATTCCACTGAGTGCATTTATTTAGAGGATTTTTTGATTATGTCAAAAATACTGGTTATATGAGAGGGGCTTGGAAAAGCATGTGTGAAAGTAAAAGTTGGTCTCTTTTGTAGAGAGCCTTTGGTTTTAATAACAGAATCATGGTCTACAACAACCCTTATTCTAACCACTACTTTTCTAAGTGTTTCTAACAATAGAACCCTCTATGGAGGTTTATTTACAAATTATATAAATTATAAATTGGATCATTGATGTCCGCCCTTTCACGCTATTCACACCCTCACAAACCCTCAAGTGCTATATCCAAAACACCAGATTACATTAATAGTAAATTAAAACTCCAACAATTCTTTATTCAACATATTCTATAATTCAAAGCATGCCCCTTAGTTGAAAAAGCAACTGACCTTAGTTGATAAAAGAAAAATAAACATGGATGGCCAATCACATTTTCCATCACTAAATGAAAATAAGCATGTCCCATGTAAAAACACATGCATGGAAATGTTCATGGAGGAGTCACATTAATGTTTTTGTGTATGATATGCAGAAATTATGTGGTCATAATGGGGTGTTAATTGTTTTTTATGTATCCATTGACATTCTTCAATGGAGTGATTTTTGTAATTAACTAAATATCAATGATATTGACTATTTGTGTGTGTAGCAGTGACACCATGATCAATTTTTTTTCTTTGGAACCAAGATTTTAGACTGTTCTTCAGTAAAGGAGGTTCATCAAGAAGTTGAGTGAGTGGTAAAGTTCCTTTAAATGGTTTAAGTAAACTAATATGAAAATATTTACGTATATTCCAATGAGCTGGTATATCTTATCTAAATGAATTATCATCAGTTTTTTGTATAATGCAAAACGCTCCATAATAATGTGGTGCAAGTTTAATTTCAAGATGCTACAAAATATTTTTGAGATGTCTTTTAATGATATGAAACCATACAAGATCATTTTCCTTGAATTCCTTGGCTAATCATTTTGTTCCTCTACCTTGTGAATATCATGAAGTATAGAAATGTGATCTTGAGCACTAGAATTCTCATTGGAATGTTGGTTTGGGTGAGTGACATGGGAGTGGGAAGCTTTATCCATAAACAATTTCAAAAGTTGCATGACTAGTAGTGGTGTGTGTGGTGTTATTTTAAGCAAATTGAAGCAATGACAACTTTTCATCTGAGTTACAAGGATTATCTAATGAATAAAAATGCAATAAATAAAAAATAGTACTCTATGTAGCCTCACTTTGTCCATTACTTTTGGGATGAAATGCAGAGCTAAAATCTATTTTAGAACCAAAATGTTGAAATAAGGTAACCCAAAAATGACTACAAAATCTAACATCATGATTACATAACATTACTTTAGGAAATCTATCATGTGGGAAAATGCATTTAATGAATAATTTCGTAGCCTGAGGTGCACACAAAGTTTTTCTACATGGATTCAAATATGCATATTTACTAAACCTATCAATGATGACGTTTTACACACTAACATACAATGCATTGAGAAACAGAATGTGCAATATATTTTTTCATGTGTGGCCAAAAGAAGAAATCTTTGCAAACAGAAATGCTGCTTTGTATGCCGCTATGACCCATGTAAGATGGTTCATGCATTTCCTTGATGAGAAAATCTTTAAAAGCTTGGGTTATGCACAATCTATGTTGAAAAGAAAGTAAACCATGATGAAATGTATATTGTTCATGACATAAAGATGTACCAATGTTGAGGTCATGCCATGCACATGAAAAATACAAATCAAATGCATAAGCGGAAATCATTTTTTGGATGGTTGAAATATTATGCAAAACAAAAGAATGTGAACGAAAATGGCTAAGAGCATCAGTTACAACATTACCTTTACCAGGTTGATATTGGATCATGGGTTGGAAATTTTGAATGAATGAAGCCCATTTAAGATGTGGATCAGAGATTAAGGGCTGACTCAATAAATGCTTAATAGCTTGTTGATCGATTTTAATTAAGACCTCAGAGCCCATAAGATAGTGTTTGTGAATTCACAAAGCATGCACAACTGCTAAGAATTCTTTATCATATGTCCTATAACTCTTTTAAGAGGGCTGAAGATTCCTACTCTCAAATGCAATAGGATGATCATTTTGCATTAAAACAGCCCCTATTGGTGAACCACTGGCATGCACTCCTTCACTTGAAATAATATGTCCTAGATATTCTAGCTTAGGTTGAAAGAAGTAACTCTTTTCACGATTAGCACAAAGTGTGTTCTCTAATAACAAATTAAAAAAAAGTTTCAAGATGCTTTTTATGCTCACCATCATTCTTATTGTAAACAAGTATATCATGCAAGAATACAAGAACAAAAGCTTGGTAATCAAGAAAATTCTTGTTCATCATTCGTGCAAATGTAGCAAGAGCATTAGTAAGTCCAAAGGGCGTTACCATAAATTCATAATGACCAGTTTGAGTTCTAAATGGAGTCTTAAAAATATTACTTTCCGTCATACGAATTTAATGGTAATCGGATTTAAGATCAATTTTACTAAAGGCATGAGCGCCTCGTAATTTGTCTAGGAGATCATCTATTGGAGAAATAGGGTATCTATTCTTAATTGTGATCTTGTTAAGATAATCAATGCACATATGATAAGTGTTATTGTTCTTGTCAACTAAGAGAACTAGTGCTCCAAATGGGGAAGAATTAGGTCCTATAAGTCCTTTCTATAGTAGGTCTTTTACTTGGTTTTCTATTTCCTTTTGGTGAAGTGGGCCATTTTTACAAGGTGCTTTATGAGGAGGAAAACTTTTGGGACTAAGTCTATGCTATGGTCAAAGGATCCTCGAGATGGTGGTAGCTTAGAGGGATACTCAGACGTAAAACAATCCTGATAAGTAGTCATGAAAGGTTTATGTGCATCAAGAAGTGTATGAGTATAATCATTGATGACATTTACAAAACCAATGCATGAATTGAATCCTTTCCTAAATGCACGTTTTACTTGAGTATGACTAGTCAATGGAAATGGCTGGAAATCATGCCATGCAGACAAAGTAATGATTTGACATTCAAATTCAAAGTTAAAGGTATGTGTATGATAGTCAATGTATGGGTTATAATGATGAAAAAAGGCATATCGAGCATAACATCATAAGATTGCAAAGATGTAATTAGAAAGGTTCGTGAATCAAGATATGGCCCTATGCTAATCTTAATATCTTGCACTTCTTGTGTTACATTATAACGATTACCTTGAAATGCAGGTTTTACTTTATTCAAGGAAGGAAACGTTTTAATTTTAAGGTCTTGTACTAATAAATATAAAATGAAATCATGTGAACTACCAATCATCATGTATAATTTTAACAAGTTTGTTATTTATAGTACTCTGCATGCAAAGTAAAGAATGAAGAGAGATATCGTTACCCAAGGTACTTAAGTCCTTCTCCAATGCTTCCTCTGTCCAAAAAGGAGGAATTGCGTCATTATGGGCCTCTGTGTTATGCAATTGAGCTGCAACTCGTTCCATGTAAAGAGGTCACAATCGGCACTTCATTTTTGTATGTCCTATTTTACCACAATTCCAACAGGTGATACATGGTTGCTTCTGTTGGGCATCCATCACTAAAGTTTGGAGGGTAGGTGGTTTGGTAGGTTGGAGGGATGAAGCAACAGGTGGAGTTGAGTAATTGGATTGTGGAGGATGAGGGAAACTAGATTAAGATGGGGCATTAAACTTATGTTTCATGTGAAGATTCGATTTAACAAAGAGTGGTCGTTGACATGGTTGTTGTAGAGGGATTGAATTGGTTATGGACTATATATCTTTCTCTGTATCACGACCAAAAGATATACCCTCATTGAGGGTTGTACATCGTAGGGTGTGAAGCTTAGGTTGGATTCCCACCTCCAAACCATCTTCATATTTGCGCTACAAGCTATTCTCTAATACATCTTCAAGCATTTGAACCAATAGTAAATTTTGCCAGAACGGCTCCATGTAGGTAGTCACTGTGTCACCCTCCTTCCATGTAAAGGTTGTCCATGCACGTTCAACATGTAGATGATATTGAGAAGGAAGAAAAGAATCCTTCTCTTTATCTTGGAAATCCGTCCACATTGTTGGACGCTCTATACATTGCCACAGGACATTCCACAAGAGTTTTTTCCTACTAAATAGTTAGTGACAAAGTTTACTTTTTCACTTTCAGCATAATTTCATCAGTATAAAAATCACAAATTGTGATAACCATGAAAGAACTAAAGGGCCATCCTTGCAGCCATCAATCCATAAAAACTGTTAGTTGCTAACACCAACCTTGGAATGTGTGCCATCCGGTTGCGCAGAGATAATAGTTTTGACCACCCTCGTAAAGTTATCTTCATCGATTTGCATCTTCTAGAGTGCTTCTTCATGTTGTCGGATCTCGTCTTGAATGCCTTGAAGTTCGTGCTGTAGGAGCTCGAGTTGTTGCTCGAGTGTTACCTTGGGTAAATGTGACTCACCGAAATCCTCCATGGTATTCATAGGATCCATGAGTATGTAGAGAACAAAACCCTCTTGCTAGATATGTTAAAACAATTTTTTTATTTTGCTTGAATTAAAATGTAAAAGGAAGGGTTCTTCTTGGGAATTAGAAAAGTAAGAAAGAGATGAAAGTTGTGATAAATATAAGAAAAGAGAAGTAGAGTGGAAACACAAATAGATAGTGTAGTGGTAAAGCACTTCCCTTATGGGAGTGAGGTTATGGGTTCAAATCCTCCCACCTTGGTGAATATAAAACTCATTATTATCACTCATAAATTAAAATTGGTTCGCGCATGGCCAAGGGCTGCCAACATTCACCAAGGGAGCCTTGGGTGCCAAAGATGACAAAGCAATACCTTAAGTTATGCCTATGTTCTATGCCTTCGTTGATGCCTTGGAGTAAGCGGACAGAGTAAACGTAGGTGTTACTCCGGAGGAGTAAACATAGGTGTAAACATAGGTGTAAACATAGGTGTAAATGTAGGTGTAAACATAGATGTAAACGTAGGTTCTGGTTCTAGAACTGGAATAAGAATAGGAAACAAAAACAAAAATGGAAATGGAAATGGAAAACAAAAATGGAAATTGAAGTCAGAATCGAAATCACAATCAGAATCGGAATTGGATCACAAACAGAGAATAGAGAATAGCAAAATAGAGATCAATCACCAAAATGAACAGAAATAGACCCTCCACAATGACCCATGCAGGGCTCTGATACCACTCTTATCAGGATCTTGCTCACCTGCATACAAAGGTTACAAATGCTGAAAAGACACAAAAAAATAGACACGACAGGAGACGAGAGAGAATGCAGTATAGGGTGCAATCTCCCCCATGGACTCTGTTTTGATAGTCCACAAAGTGCATGTATTTATAGGAATTTTTTATTAAGTCGAAAATAGTGGTTCCATGAGAGCAGGTTCAGAAAGCATGTGTGAAAGTAAAAGTTGGTCTCTTTTGTAGAGAGCCTTTCCTTTTCATAAGAGAAATTGCCATCTACAATGACCCTTATTTTAACCACTACCTTTCTAACAATTTCTAACAATAGAACCTTCTATGTAGGTTTATTTACAAATTATATAAATTATAAATCCGATTATTGATGTCCACCTTTCTACACCATTCACACACTCACAAACCTTCAACTGCTATATCAAAAACACCATCATATATTAATACATTAATAAATTAACACTTCAACAATTCTTTGTTCAACATATACCATAATTCATAAGAAAAACAATGCTTCATCACATCTTGAGATTTCTTGACTTTTGTACCCATAACTCGACAACGGAGGGGTGAGGGAAGTTTTTGTACCCATAACTCGACAACGGAGGGGTGAGGGAAGTTTGAATAGTGCAACCGGAGGCCATCAATAGGCCCCGATGACTCGGCTATGCTTTTGATGCACTAAACCAAGATACCCATCAGCTGACTCAAGCGTAGCTATAAGATAAAGTTAAATACCCGCCGGATGATTTTCCTTCCCGAGGTTCATTTTTCCTATGTACAAAGGTATATTTGGGAAGTTCATGTCAATTCACATTCTTGAACTTACATATTTCCTGTCATTTTTCATGTGTGATAATATGACTTCTCTAAACATGCGAAAATATCGCACGACACATCGTGGAAAAGTTGGCTTTCGAAAACCTTTTGCTGTAAGATGGTATGTTGCGCATACTCTTTGAATTCTTGCAGAGCCGTAGCGCTAAAACCTCTGCTCGGAAGATGTGCTTTCGGATGAATGCTCCATTGAGATCATTCATGTCAACAAATGGCGAAAGAAATTCCTTTAACGCTGAAAGAACATCCCCCATTTCATCTCGCGACATATGCGCTGATGTGTCGGACCACATATGTTGTATGTAATATGGAATTGTGTGCTGACATCACTGTGAAAATCCGCAGTTTCTAGGATATTGTACGTCTTATTTAATTTTTTAAGTACTTTTTACGTGGACAATTCCTCTTTCAAGGATTTCCTGGTCTCAATTGCCTTTCAAGGTCGCATGAAACGTTCCCACATAGGAAACGTCGAATTGATGGATACGAGAGGAGATATCGTCTTTTGATTGAACATGCCTTGTTTCATGGCCTTATGTCGATTACGTTTTGTCAACATGCAGTTAAACATTAATTTAATAATCGTGAGATTTGAAAGGTCTGACCTCGCCATCGTTATCCCATCTTTATTATAGCATGCCTCTCATTAGAGATCCGGAGAATCGTGGCTAGGGTTAAGGCAACTTAGTCATGGAATCGAATGGCCCATAAGGAATATAATGTGTATTCTTGTTTTCAATCTCATTTTCTCATTAAGATTATGTGAATAAAAGTATACTATTCAGACGAGGTGGGTGGAAAAATGATCATCCGTCAACGTCAATGGCATGTCCAATGGAGTATAAGAAAATTGAGATACAAGTTCCGATGCACCTGGCATCTCTTGCCGGATGTTAAACACGGCATTCTTCTGTTGTTTATTCTCATCAAAGACTATATCCAGGCCAAGAGCTCAACCAACTAAGAATTATGGTGATTAAAAAACGAGATTAGAGACGACCTCCACAGACGCGATTTTCCGAGTAACATGGGATGTTAAATAACCTCTACCATGTGTGTTGAAAAGTCTATACTTTTCCACTCCATTGTAAAGAACTCTTTCTTTGAAGAATGCGAGACAATGGATGCCAAAATGTGGATTATATCGAGAGAAAATTCTCTTTGATCTTTTCAGTTGCAAAGAATGCGAGACATAATATGCCAAGATGTCGATTGTATCCAGAGAAAACTCCTTTTGAGCTTTTCAGTTGCAAATAATGCAAGAGAATGGATGCCAAGATGGTGATTCTATTGAGGGAAAACTCCTGATCTTTTCAGTTGCTTTCTCAAGGCATTGCTATGCATTTACTGTTCTCTTTTGGTTAAACCTGCAAAAGGTGAACTACACATAAGCTGAGTTAAACTCTTCTAAGTATCGAATATATGAGACAATACAACCCATTCAACAGCAACATTGCAGTTCAAAAACCATTACAGAATCTTTGTACACATAATGATGCAGCTTTCATAGAGGGCTCGTACACACACACACACACACATATATATATATATATATATATATATATATATATATATATATATATATATATATTATTTTTCTCTTGTTTACATCAATCTCAAGCTTGACGCTATTGCATATGCAAGAGAAGGAACTAAGAAACATTATAAAGACTAGATTTGACTAGACAATCATATAAAAACTCCTTTTGAATCACACAATTACAAAACCTACCAGCAAAAAAATAATTAATTTCTTTATGAGAAAATTTATATGAGAACTAGTTCTTTAGATTTAATTAAAATTTAATTTCTAAGTTATTTTACACAAGAAAGTGAGGCATAATACATATATGTTGAGATTGTGCCGTCATTTTTATCCTTCTTCTTGAACAATCCCTCAAGTTGGTGAACCCAATGTCACAGATGGGCACAATTCAAGTCAATGAGCTGTTGAAAAGGAGGGGCCTTGAGGTTACGACGATGGTGGAAGGATTACTTGATTTCTTGAAGGAATATATTTCTCTTTCAGAACCTAGGAATTAATTTTTTGTTGGAAAAGAAGCTCCAACCTTAAGAGCCTATGAACCTTCTAATTTGATGACACTTAGAGCACTGTGAGGAAACGAGCCAAGCATGATTATTCACGTTCGAATTCGAATTTGAATCCCCCTCATAACCCGCAAGACAATGAGCTTCCTACCATTTAGGATTAAGCGAATATTCTAAGCGAATATTCTAGAAAATGAGCTTCCTACCATTTAGGAAATCATTTTAATTTTATATAAACACATCTTCTACTCTGAGTTCATAAGATCCCATGTGGGTTATCTCTTTTATATTTCAAATAATTTAGTAGACACATTTCTTTATATACACCTACTTGCTCGAGGATTTCCGTCGTACTTTGAGTAGCCATAGTTCAATCTCTGAATTCTCTATGTAGGAGCTAGTGAGCTATGAGTGTAGAGCAGTGTTTTTTATTTACGTTTTATGTATTTCTTGTACTATTTTGCTTTTTACAAATCTATTTTATCATTTGAAAGCTTGCTCAAATATCCACGTCAAAGTCCACATATTTTGAGAGAAATAGAGTCTTGAACGAACAGTGGTCTCTTTGTCTATGTAGTAAAGGTAGTAACTAGCCTTTCTTGGAGTTTTTATTTCTTAGAACAATATCAACTATTTGAGTGGGATGATTTCATATAGGAAGGCATCATCCTATACTTTGAGTGGGCAAAGGATCTCAATCCATTCCATTGGAGCTCATAGTACCATAAGTTTGAGTGAACAAAGGTATTTGGAAACATGGATGTGAGGCCATTCATGCTTCAAGCTGCATAGGAAAAATGCACATTCTCTCATAAATGGTACCAAAGGAAATTTCATATAGAATTAAACACAGAGAGGTTATGGCGGATCTCTTGAATGGCTTGAAAGAAGCAAAGTTTCTTATTCAAACTCAAGGGAATTAGACTCCATCCTCAAAGAATCTAGCACCCAAATTGAGAAGCTACATATGAACAATTACCAGCCATGGAAGTTAGAAATGTCTATCATTCTCATGGGAAAAGGTTTATGGGGGTTTCTCAACAAAAACCAAATCTAGATTGGGGGATAATCCAAATCTTGATCAATTGAGGATCTTGATTCAGTGAAATGAGAGAGATAAGAGGTTTATTTTCATTGGATATCGACAAATTATAAAGGCATTTATAGGGCATATTCGGCATCTAGTCACTCCGTTGCAAGTGTGGAGAATCATAGAGAGGCTATACTCTACTTGAAGCTGATCTAGTAAGATTCAATCAAAGATTGAATTAAATAAATTGAGGGAGAAACTTAGTAGCAACATTAATGATTATATACTGAAGATAAAGGAAATAAGTGATGCATTTGAATCCATATGGTGTCACATAACTTACCATGACCTAGTCTCATATACATTTAATGGAGTTAGGGATGATGAGAAGTGGAAGTATTTCAGCACTTTGTTGTATTTCCGAAATAATCATGTCCAATTTGAGTAAGGAGTGGCCTTAATTGTCATGGAGAAGATGAACATCAAAGGCTCCAATGCAAATGGCAATAAAACTGAACAAGTTCATGTAGGTAAAGGGTGAGGTAGAGTAAGAAATCAAGGTAGAGATAGAGGAAGGAAAGGAAATGGATGAAAGAAGAACTCTAATAATGATCAAGGGCGCAATTTCTCTTCATGAAGAGGAAGAGGCAAGTATAGAGTAAGAGGAAGGTAGAATCAAACTTGAGACAAAAGAAATTTATATGGATGCTACATATGTTGTAGGTGCACGCTTTATGCAAGGGAATGCGATCAGAAGGATAAGAGGCACTCATCATACAAAAGAAAAGGTTATTATGCATATACATCGAATGAGAATAAAAAATGCTACCAATGATGCAAATGAGTGATTACAAAACACAAAGTTCAAGCATATGGTACATTAATCATAGACGCAATTATCAGGTGAGTTGTAACAAGGAAGTATTCGTAAATATGCAACTGCCATCATCCAAAGGGAATGTGGAGAAAGGTGATGATACCCCTCATGATATTGCACATATAGGTGAGGTTATTATAGATGCGTCTCATAAGGTTAAATGCTTGAACAATGCTCTTCGTGTTCCCACAATCACAAGGAACATTGTTCCTATGGGTGAAAGGTTTGAGAGAATATTGCACTTCAAATTCAACTAGATGCGATGCTTTCTAAAGAAAACTAAATAAAGGTACACATTGGTGGCCAAATTGAGATACAAGGAACACTACTTACATTGAACTTGAAGATAAATTTCAACTATGCAAGCTAATTCACTTAGGGAAGTAGAAAGGGAGTAGAATTAAACCTTTGCCACAAAAAGTATGGACATATCCATGCTCAGAGGTTGAAGGATATGGAGAACAAGAGGTAAGTGCTTTGAATACAAAATCTTTCTGATAAAAATCTCAAGAATTTGTGTGAATCTTGCCAATTGTGTAAGACAACTAGGCTACGTGTCAAGAAAATAAAAAAATTGTGTTTTATCACTCACTAGAGTTAGTTCATATAGATGTTTGGGGGCCAAAAAAAAAGAGCTCAAATGGAGGTAATAAATATTTTCTAAACTTGAACAAGGAGCACTTGATTTTATTTCATGATGCATAAATTAGATGCATTTTATCAATTCAAGAAGTTAAATGCTATTGTAGACAAGGAATGTGATAGGTACATCAAATGACGAAGGTGAGTTCTAGGGAAATAATATTTATTGCATGAGATTATTTGATTTCTTAGAGTAAAATGGCATGAAGAGAAAGAATTCACATGTAGGTACACACCATAACAAAATTGTTTAGTAGAAAGGAAAAAATAGGTACATTGCATAATCTTTTAGGGCTGTAATGAAGAAGACAAGAATGAAAACAACTTATTGGGATGATGGTGATATAGTAGAAAAGCAGATGTATCCGCTTGAGAGTGTTTGGTTGTACTTTTTATCACTAAAACATATCAGGGGTATACCGAGGCTTTTATCGGGGCAAATGCGCAGGGGCAATTTTGCCCCGACATCGACGTAAGGGTCGACATAAGCATCAAAACCACATCGCTCATATATGCACTGGTATATGCATCGGTGTAGGCATCGGTATGAGCCTCCGTATAAGAGTCGAATATATCGGTGCTTATATCCATGCTCATATTGATGCCTATAACTGTGCCTATTCCGTCGCCTATCGGCATGCTTCTAGGCCTATCCTCGTGCATACCGGCAAACTACTGGGAGTACCATCATATATACTCACGACCATATGTATAAATTTCTTTTTTGGGTAGAGTGCATTGTCTCTTGCTTCAACAACATTACCATGATATTGTTTAGCAAAAGATAATACACTCTGCAAGAATAAAAGACCAAGTACTTGTGTTGTGTACTCTAATGGCAACCAAAACATGATTTGATGAAGCAAAATACTATGGGACACAAAAGACATGAGCAGAATGAACCATGAACCATGTACAAAAAAAGTTATGTATTTCATGAATGAAGCATGTACTAGAGTGTGGAAAACCATTGTCATATTTGAGGTAAATACAAAATGTGGCAAAGCATTTCCATATAAGAATCAAATACAAAATTCTGGTGCACCACTACCATATATGAACCAAATACAGAATTGTTGCACACCAATGCCATACACATGCAGAGAAGGATCCAAACATCTTTATCAGTAGTCCTTCAACAAATAACATTCATGAAATGAGATAAATTGACATGATATTTACAAACATGTAAAAACCAAGTTTCTAAGTTCATCACCTCATTGCACATGATCCCATGAAGTGACTGCACCCCGCCCCTCCAAATCCTCCAATAGTGCAATCAATCCATGACAATATCCATACATGACATGCTTAACATAAACAAATTCAATAAACCAAATGATACTTACAAATTCATGACATATAATGCCATATTCGCCGCTACCCAAATGTTACGGTTCAACCATATCTAGGCATGTGGCTACGGCATCTCACTGCTAGCAATATCGGTCAAGAGTCTGTTGCTGCTCAGCGTGAATCATATCCCACTCCTCGGCATCTAACCATACAGGCTTTGGTCAGCCTGCTCTGAAAGCATCACAAGCATCAGATCATCAATGGGACATAATTTCACGTGTGGTGTGTTCAATCCACTGTGAGCTGACAAGAGGATGCCCATTTGTTGGTCGGAACTTCTGATAGATCCTCTCTATGATCTAATTTTTACCATCTTTATCTTGTTCACTCCATTTCAACATGACAAAGTGTCCAAACTGTATGGAGCAAAGCTGTCGTATACGCTAACCAATGGCTTTTTTTACCACATCCATCACTGAAGATCCATCATGGAGATTGTACACCTTGGAGTCATCATGTTCCTGAGCACCCCAAGGTATAGGTGGTGTTCCATTTGGTGTACCATGTGGTGTATGTACATCTAAGTTACTCGCTCTAGGATGAGAAGTAGGCAACACAATGTCCATTGCACTACCTCCACAAGAGCCAACTCCTCTAGAGCTATCTATAGATCCACTCCTAGAACCTCCTGCTCTAGAGCATGAGTGTGAACTATGAAATGGGATAGCACTTGTATCCTGCTGAGGTGTTGAATGCACACATCTACTACTAGAGCCACTAGGGGATGGCCGAGAATATGTTCATGGTGGAGTCATAAAGCTAGGAGACATGCCTTCGGTGGGAGTAGCACTGCCCACAGGAGTGACACTAACAAGAGTGATGCCATCGGGAGTGAGGTCGGTAGGAGTGAGGTCGGCACGAGTGAGGATGGCACGAATGAGGCCAGGGGTACTACTACCATGAGTGATCCAGTACTCTGACGTAGTGGTCATATACACGGGAGGTGCCTAAGATGAAAACTCTAAGAACTCCTCTTCTATCATGGAATGTGGAGTGCCTAGAGGACTCTCTCCCATTGTGCTCTATAAAAAAAGAACTCAAATAAATAGCATATAATAATAAAGGTAATATAGAGAAACAGTAGCGTACAAAGAATATAGCAAAAAAAAAAATAAACACAAATTAGTACATGCAATTGTTTGATTCAAAAATCCTCTATTCTAGCATCCTCTTGGAGATATGATGCACATAGAATATCTATCTCTATATTGGCGTCTTCTAAATCTCTTGGTATGCTAGTTTCGTCTTGATCATAATGAGTTACTTCATCATGTATCTCGTCTTCTTCAAAGACCTCTTTATTTCAAACAATGATATCTTCCTCCTCGACTATTGAATGAATCTCAGAGTCTACTACAGATGGAGTTTCTTCTACATCTATGTTCTCATAATTCTTTCTACTACATGGGGAGACTTGTAAAACAAATAGGCACTCTCGTTCATTCAAATCTGGTATAAAAAAAAGTTGCTCATAGTGTTCGGAGAGTAGAAATGTATCTCTTTCATTTCTCCATAATTTTGTGGAGTCCACTTGAAGCAAACCACTCTTATCCCACCTCACTATTGTTTTTCTTCCAGAGGTGATTAATTTGAAGCATTTCACATAAAAAACAAAGTAATCGAATTTCCTAAAGGATAGCTTCAAGATATCTTGAATTACTCCACAATAATCTAGCCGACCTTCTTGGGCATTATGGTCTCTTACACCAGCTCTACTTTTTTGGAAAAATTTCATTATCACCCCACTATGAAAAGTAAACCTATTTTTGTTGATTAGTGTGATCCAAAAGTTTCATTCATGAGACCATGATGCACGATATTCAGAATACTCCCAATCACATGCCTTTGGGAGTTCTTCTTCTTCTTCAGAGATATCTTCACATGCTGCCTTTGCTTCTGAAACCACTGTATCTAGCCATCTGCTCATTGGAAAGGGTGGAAGAGGTCAAAGAATTTTTAAAAGTGGCAAAAATTGAGTGGAATGATTCTTTTTTTTCAGAACTAAGCTCTTTCCTTTGTGTTTGTGTCCTTGGCAAGCTCATAGCTTTCTAACCACTTTTGCATAGGCTGAGAGTTAATGATGCAAAACCTCATTGCCTTCTCTTTTAAAGCTACACCCATTTTTCTTTGCATCCCTTTACCTTGAGGTTCATCACCCACGTGACAAACATCTTCATCATTCTTCATAAGCAAGGCATTTTTGGATCCAACATACGTAGAAACTCAGTTATGAATACAAGAGACTCTTCTACAAGCCGTCCCTCTGCCATGCTCCCCTTTGGACGTGCTCTCTCTCAAAAAAACCCTTTAAATGTCCTCATAAAGTGCTCTAAGAAGAGCGTCCATCAACTATGGATAGTTTTTGTTGTATATGTGTGTGTATGTATGCATGTGTGTGTATGTACGTGTGTCTAAGTGTGTGTGTATGCATTCATGTGTGTATATGTGTGTTTGTGTGTATGTATGCATGTGTGTATATATGTGTGTATGTATGTGTGTGTATGCATGCATGTGTATATGTGTATGCGTATGTATGAATGTGTGTATATGTGCGTTTATGTATGTGTGTTTGTGCATATGTGTGTATGTATGCATGTCTATATATGTGTGTATATGTATGCATGTATGTACTTGTGTGTGTGTATGTATGCATGTATGTATGTATGCATGTATGTATGTATGCATGTATGTATGTATGTATGCATATGTGTACATGTGTATGTGTATGCATGCATGTGTGTATATGTGTGTATGTATGTATGCATATGTATGTGTATGCATGTGTGTATATGTGATTGTGTGTATGTATTCATGTGTGTACATGTGTGTGTATGTATGCATGCATGTGTGTATGTATGCATGCATGTGTGTATGTATGCATGAATGTGTGTATGTATTCATGTTTGTGTGTATTTATGTATGCATATGTATGTGTATGCATGTGTGTATATGTGTTTATGTGTATGTATGCATGTGTGTACATGTGTGTGTGTGTATGTATGCATGTGTCTATATATTTGTCTATATGTATGCATTTGTATGTGTATGTGTGTGTATATATATGTGTATGTGTATGTATGCATGTGTGTACATGTGTGTGTATGTATGCATGTGTGTATATGTGTGTTTGTATGTCTGTATGTGTGTAAATGTGTGTGTGTATGTATGCATGCATGTGTGTATATGTGTGTATATGTATTTCTATCTCTCTCTCTCTCTCTCTTTACCTCTCTACCTTTCTTTCTTTCATCTCTGTTTATCTCTCTGTATCCTTTTCTCTCTAATCTCTATTTATTTCTCTCTCTATCTTCCTCTTTTTCATCTCTCTTTATCTCCCTCTATCTCTCTCTCTCTCTCTTTCACTCTCTATCAATAGAGAATAAAACAATCAGTTTCAGGTATGTCTCTTTTTTGGATTGTTTTCATCAAAGCCTACTGTATGTCATCTCTTGTTGAATTCCAAAGAATTGATGCCAAGAAACCCTTGCACAATCAAAGAGAAGAAAAATTATAAACATAAAACATAGAGAAATACAAAGGGTAAGAGTACGAGCACCACTTACCAAGATGCAAGATCTATGTTGGTGCATTTTACCCAAGCCTACATGCTTCATTGTAGCGTTTCCTCAATCACAATCTATCCCCACTCACAATCTTTCGATTACTCAGAAATAACAGTGGAGAGAAGAACGCAGAGATTGCACAAGGGAAAAGAAAATCTGATGCGGAAGAGTAGAACAAATATGGCGCAGAGAAGGAAGAATTCTGATATTATAGATGTGAATCAATGGTTACAGTAGCTTTGGACAATAGCTTCTTGACGAAGCCTCTACCTCCTGACCACCCCCGAGCTATCACAATCGCATTCTCACTCGCACTTTGAATCACACTCTCACTCTCACTCTCACTCTCAATCACACTCTCAATCACAAGGTAATTCTCAGATTTCTATGTGTCCTCCGTGTTGATGCACAGGCCTTCTTATCTTTTTCCGTTTGATCGCAGCCGTGCTCCCCAAAGAAGTGTGCGATCCACCAATTCTAGAAAAAGTCGAGTTTCTCCAAAACTTTCGCAAAAAGCCATGTGATCGTAGTGTACTTCCTTTCTTTAGCATACGTGTCAAAAATAGCAGAAAAACACCAAGAAGACATATCCGAAAACATACATAATTAGACATGGTGACACGTGAGCATGAGAATCACGGATTCGAATAGAATTAGACAAGCCGTTGTTTTTTTTTTTTTAAGTGTTGGAAAAAACGGCACTTTTCAAAGCCCTATAACTCAAAAACAATGAGGAATTAGGTTAAGCTTGTGAGAGACACTTTTATTCAATTTTTCGATCTGCACAATAGTGTTAGAGACGTCCGAGGTCCAAATCCACCTCCAAATGCCACTTTTGAGACCTGCAAGGTTTAAAATTCTAGAGAGAGAGTAAAATCAAGGCATTTTCTTACAATGAACTAAGCGTAGGACCCTGAACGAGGTACTTAGAACATGATTCACAAAAATCTCACACAGGCACTTTTATTCTCTTCTACTTGCTCTACCTTTCCCTCATACAGAGTTTTCCTTAATTCTTTCATCTTCACCTTCAAAATCCCACTGGAAAACATGATGCAATGGTCTAGAGAGAGAATATGAAACTTGTCAACCCAAAATTTTTCCTACATGCATAAAATGACCTAATTATTCGTTCTAAGCAGTATCCCGACAATGAAACTCAGAAAGTTCAAAATGAATTATTTCACTAGAAAAGAGGCCTATTACAACTCTTCCCCCCTTTAAGAACTCTGTCCTTTGAGTTGGAAAGAAGGATAATGTGTTAGAAAGTCATCTAAATTCACCCAACTCGAATCTTCTACTGGGTATGAATGCCATTTCACCAAAATTTCTACTATAGATCTATTTCTAAGAAATCTTTCCTTCCTATCTAATATTATAATTTTCGGTTGAAGCTCAAAAGAGCCATCGTCTTTCAGCTTATAATTGTCCTGTAAAACATGAGCAACATTAGACACATATCTTTTAAGTAAGCTGACATGAAATACAGGATGCACATTTAGATATTTAGGTAATTCCACCAAATAAGCAAGAGATCCGATCTTTTCCAAAACTTTAAAAGGGCCTGCATATCGAGGAGAAAGTCTATGATCCTTCCCTAGCAACAAGTTAGATCGGTGAGGATTAACTTTAAGAAATACCATATCATCAACTTGGAATTCAAGTGGTCTTCTCTTTAAATCATAGAACTTCTTTTGTCTTTTTTGAGCTTCTCTTATATGTTTCTTAATTTTTCCAAGCTCTTCATCCATCTTATCAAGCATTTCTTTGGATACTTCTACTTTATTTCGAAAACCCAAAAACGAAGGTCGAGTCAAACAATTATAACCATACATAGCTTCAAACGGAGTCATTTTTACAGATGCATGCCATGCACTATTGTATGCAACCTCAACCAAGGGTAAATATTCACTCCAATTATCCTGCTTTTCATTCACATACATATGCAACATATCCTCAACTACCCTGTTAACCCTCTCGGTTTCCCCATCAGTTTGTGGATGGAAAGCTGCACTCATACGAAGTTGAGTTCCAATGGATTCAAATGTCGCTTTCCAAAAGTTTGACGTAAATCTAGAATCTCTATCAGAAATTATGCTTTTAGGCATTCCATGCAATCGAAATATTTCTTTTACAAAGATTCTTGCAACATTCAAAGCAGTATCAGTCTTTTTCACAGGAAAGAAGTGTGCCATCTTGGTAAGCCGATCGACTACAACAAATATGGTATCATGCTTACTTCTGGTAATAGGTAGCTTAGTGATAAAGTCCATAGAAATAGACTCCCACTTCTGATTTGGAATATCCAAAGGTTGAAGCATTCTTGGCATCCTCTTAAACTCAGATTTCACCTGTTGGCACTTCAAACATTCATTTACATATTTTCTAATATCCCGCTTCATACACGGCCAAAAGTAAGAATACTTTGTTTTAACATATGTCCTTGAATAACCTGGATGTGCAGAAAAAGATCATGACAATCATGCAGTATTTTAACTTTTAGTGGAGATTTAGAAGATAAGCATAGCCGATTGTTACAATACAGTGTTCCATTCTGCAACTGAAATTTTTCCTCATACGTCGATCCCCTATTCGCATTCAAAGCATTCAAAATAGGTGCATAAAAAGGATCCTGTTTTATCTCTTCTTGAATTTGATTGAGAAAATCAGAATTTATTACAAAAACAAGATTACACAAAGGTCTCCGACTCAATGCATCAGCAACCTTATTTTCCTTACCAGCAAGATACTCAATTCAAACTTAACCCCTAACAATAGATGTCTCCAATGCTTAAGTTAACACATCCTATCTGACTACCACTTGCATCACATGCAACCACAAAAGGCTTTCCCATTTCTGGTATTTTCAAAACACAATTCTCAACGACTTTTTGTTTCAATATTTCAAATGATTTTTGACAGGCATCACTCCACGCAAATCCTACATTCTTTTTAGTTAATTCGGTGAGGGGAGTAGCTATCTTAGAGAAATCCTTAATATGTGCTATTTCATATTGTGCCAACCCAAGAAAACTTCTAACATCCCTTACAGTCTTAGGAATCGGCCAATCAACTATTGTTTTTACTTTATCTTCATCTATAAGGATTCCTTCTTTTGATATTACTCTTCCTAGATACACAAGTTTATCCTTAGCAAAGAAACACTTACTCTTTTTCCCATACAATTTGTGTTCTCTAAGAGTTTGCAAAGTCTTCTTGAGATGTACCGCATGCTCCGAATCATCTTTAGAGTACACAAATATATCATCAAGGAAGACTAAGATGAATTCATCTAGGTAATCGTGAAAAATATTATTCATCAAGCACATGAATGTGGCAGGAGCGTTTGTTAAACCAAAAGGTAGAACCGTAAACTCATAGTGACCATATCGTGTTCGAAAAGCCGTCTTAGGAATATCCTCTGTTTTGATCCTAATTTGGTGATACCCAGATCTTAAGTCAATCTTTGTGAATACGGTCGCTCCACTTAATTGACCTAATAAGTCATCTATGTGAGGGAGTGGATACTTATTCTTAATTGTTCTTTTATTCAAC
>MU261023.1:85000-134716 GCA_020310875.1 Ceratopteris richardii
TAGAGCACGTTGAGCTCCTTCTTAAGTTTCGATTTTTTGCATCACGGTGCGCACACACTTTTAATAGTGCAAATTGACTTGGGAGTATAGAAAAGTGAATTTTATTAGCCAAGAAACATTTCCACCAATAGCACTGGGATTTACCCCCATTTTGAAGCTATTCGTGCAGTCAAAATCGCCATCAGAATGATGGTTTGTGAGATGAAAATTTAGCATTCATTTTAGCTTTCATCCAAGTGAAGATTTTGTCACATTCTTGTTCTTTTTGTGAAATGGGGGGCAACAATGACTTGTTTGGCATGATTCAAGCTAAAGATAAGCTTGATAGGACCAACTATCCGATGTGGTCTTACATGATGAAGCATGTTCTTGTTGCTAAACAACTTTGGAACATAGTGGAAGATGTAGATCGAAGACCCGCAGGTTCTTCTACTTCACAATATACTGTCACAGATGGAGCTTCTTCTTTGAGTACAATGGTTTCTCCTTCTCCACTTACACAGGAGCAGCTCAGTTGGGATGGAAAAGATGCTCAAGCTCATGCATTGATTGTGCTTTCTGTGAAGCGTCATATACTTCCACACATTCGGTCATGTTCTACATCACGAGAGGCATGGGACACTCTTGCTTCTTTGTATGCCGTGTGTAATAAAGCACGTGTTGCATACTTGAGGAAGCACCTTGAGGACGTATGTATGGCTGAAAATGAGTCAGTGGATGTGTATGTGACACGCATCAAGGACTTGAAAAAGCAATTGGCAAACATAGATGAGATTATTCTAGATGCATCACTCATTTCTACATTGTTGAAAGGATTACCAGAATCTTTTCAAAGTTTTGCTACTATACTCCGTTTGGTTGCGAAAGGAAATCCTAATATGTATGCATTTGATGGGCTTGTGTCTCTTCTTTGCAAGAAGAGCAATCTAGAGTGAATAGGAGTGGTTTGATTGAGGGAACACAAGCACTTGCTATCTCACAAAAGGGGAAAAGCAAATATGATTTAGTTTTGGGTTCATCAAATCCAAAGCTTCAATCTTCCTCTTCCACTCATTCCTCTAATGATGGTTATTTTCAAAAGAAGAAGAGATGAAAATATTGTCAAAAGGTTGTTCATACTATTGATGAGTGTAGAAAGCTTGCTAAACGCAATGAAAAGAACAAGGAATCTGGTATGTCTATTGCTGAAAATTCAGCAAATGTAAAGAATGATGAAGCTAACATGGCTCAGGATTTTTGGGCATGTGTTGTTACATGTGAGTATGATGCTTCTTTGCATTCTAAATGTATGGTTGTGAGTGAGGCTGATTCGGATTGGTTCTTTGATAGTGGTGCTTCAAAGCACAAAACATCATGCAAAAGATTTTTTGCCTCTTTGAAAGATGCACCCAAAGGAGGAAATGTGGTGTGTGCAAACAATGCCTCTTATCGTATCATTGGAGTAGGTGAAGTTGAGCTTACGATTGCAAATGGAAGTGTGATTCTCTTGAAAAATGCATTGTATGTGCCCCGGATCAAAAAGAACTTAATTTCAGTTCCGTTGATTGCCAAAGCTAGACTTCATGTACGCTGTTGATGATAAATGTATGGTTCATGATTTCAGCAATGGCAATGTTATCATGATGTCCGATACATTATGTAATGACTTGTATCACATGGATACATACAAGAGGGCTCCCTCGAATGTCTTAGTTTCTCATACCTCTTCCATGGCTGAAATGGAGCTTTGGCATGTTCATTTTGGTCACTTAAACTTTAATAGTTTGCTTTACTTCCAAAACAAGGAAATGGTTATTGGCTTTCCTACACTTGAGTCCATTAAAAACCATGCATGTGAAGGTTGCATTCTTGGAAACATGCATCGTGCTTCTTTTCCAAAAGATAGTCATAAACACACTACAAGAAAATTGTAGCTTGTTCATAGTGATGTATGTGGTCCTATCAACACTCCGTCTTTTGGGAAGCATGTATATTTTGTTACCTTGATTGATGATGCTACTCGGCATACATGGGTGTATCCTATGAAAGCAAAGAATGAGGTATTTTCTTGCTTCAAAGCATTTTTAGCTATGGCTGAAAATTCTTCTTCACAAAAGCTTTTGACTCTATGCATGGATCGTGGTGGTGAGTTCATGTCACATGAGTTTAATGCTTTTCTTCATGAAAGAGGTATTTCACACCAATATACGGTGCCATATACACCTCAACAAAATGTTGTTGCTGAGCTAAAAAATAGAACTCTCCTTGAAATGGCACGATGTATGGTTAAAGGAAAGCATCTTCCTGATAAGCTTTGGATGGAAGTCGTCATGTGTGCAAACTATGTGTTGAATTGCTGCCCTACAAAAGCATTGAGAGTCATCACTACTTATGAGGCTTGGAATGGTCATAAGCCTATGGTTAGTCATATGTGTGTGTTTGGTTGTTTGGCATATGCTCTTGTGCCATCACAAAAATGTCACAAACTTGATGACAAGGCAAAGAAATGCATATTTGTTAGTTATAGTGCTGAAAGTAAGGGATATCGTTTGTACCATCCATTGATGAACATAATTATCGTGAATGGAGATGTGGTATTTGCTTAAAATTTATTTTTCCCTCTACTTGAATGCAAAAAATAGACAACAATTAGCTCAGAAGATGTGCTCGATACACTCATGCCTTTGTTCCAAAATGGTGCGCTTGAATATCGCCATGTAGACCAGCCAATTGAGGCTTAAAAGGCTGAAAAGTTCCAACAAAATAGTGCTGACTATGTAGAAAATTTTTAGCCAAACATGGCTGAAATTTTTTAGCCGAAAATTATCAAAACTGTTTGAAATTTCCAGCCACATATGGCTTAACATTTGCGTAAAAATATGGCTCTAAATGAGCATGAAATTCACCCCACTCGTGATGTACATGTTGATGATGTATTACATAATCAATGCATGTCTATGAAGAGTGCACAAAGTATGCCAAAGTGGCTAAAACAAACCTTGCAGGACAGCAAATTGAGTGCACCTTTACTTGGTAGAACAAGATCAAGCTCTCCCCATGCATCAAGTAATTTTGTGGATTATTCTCTTATTGCAAGAGCATGTAATGAAGAGCCAGTTTCTTTTGAAGATGCATATGACGATCCACAATGGATGAGTGCTATGCAATAAAAAATGGATTCCATACATAGAAATGGTACTTGGGAGTTATGTGAATTGCCAAAAGGAAAGAATGCCATTGGTACAAAGTGGGTTTACAAGATTAAGAGAAAATCTGATGGTAGCATTGATCCCTAGAAAGCTAGATTGGTTGCCAAAGTATATGCGCAACAATATGGCATTGACTATGAGAAAACGTTTGCACACTACTTCACGCATGACTACCATTTGTACCGTGGTTGCATTGGCTGCCCATCGTCGTGGGAAAGAGCATGAGTTGGACATAAAAACAACCTTCTTGAATGGTGATTTGTAAGAAGAGGTCTATGTGAAGCAACCTCTTGGATTTTCTATGAATGTATCCAAAAATGGGGCTGATCTTATAGTGCTTATTCTTTATGTCGATGACATACTCTTAACCAGGTCATGTGATGCAAAAATTGATATTCTTATGGCTGATTTGTAGCATAGTTTTGATGTCACTTATCTTGGCCTTTTGAGCTACTAGCTTGGATCGAGTTTGTATTCGTTGAGGGGGGAATTGTTATGCATCAAGAAAAGTATGTTGAAAAACTACTTCAGCGTTTTGAATTTAAGGATTGCAAGCCAACTTTCCACACCAGTTGAAACAGGATTCAGATTCTCAATCGAGGATTCTAGCAGTGCATTTGACACTTGTTTTTATCAGCAAGCTGTGGGATGTCTTATATATGCATGCAACACAAGGCCGGATATACAGTATGTAGTTTCCCAGTTGAGTCCACTCATGCATAGCCGTGGTACTAAGCATTGGCAAGCAGTAAAAACGTGTGTTTAGATATCTCAAAGGCACTTTGAGCTTAAGTCTCTTTCATGGCAGAGTTGTTCAAGCATGCTTGCATGTTTTTACAGATAGTGATTGGGTTGGTCGTTATGATACTTGCCTGTCCATTAGTGGTAATTGCTTTTTCCTTGGAGATTCATGCATATCTTGGTTGAGTGAGAGGCAACCTACAGTGGCGACATCAAGTTGTGAATCTAAGTATAGGGTAGTTTTCACAGCTACAGTGGAGTGTATATGGTTGAGACACCTATTGATGGATCTTTGCATGGAGATTGATACTGCTACGCATATCTCACTGAAAGTGAAAGTGCTTTGGCTATTGCATGAAACTCAGTGTTTTATGCACCGACCAAACATATTGAGGTGCATTATCACTATGTGAGAGAGTGTCTTTATGCAGGAGATATTGATTTGGTATATGTGCCTACACAAGATAACATGGCAGACATATTCACCAAAGCTCTTCCACGCGAAAAGTTTGAAGATTTTTGCAAAGCTCTTCCATGGGAAAAGTTTGAAGCTTTCCCCATGTTACCACATACTTGATACTCTCAAATGTGGTGGTACTCTGTACTTAGGGATACTATTCAGCTCTTACTTCAGTTCAGCTCATTATCAATAGAAAGAGCTATTCCAACCATCATCTTCTCCATGTGTCTTGTTGTGTTTGTGCTCCTTGTGTGTGCTTCTTGTTTGTCTCTCAGACTTCTACACACACCAAAAATGTATCTTTGTATGAATTTGTGTGCATATGTATGTATGTGAACGTATGTGTGTATGTATGTATGTGTGTGTATGTATGTGTATGTGTGAATGTATGGGTGTATTTGTGATTTTTTTTTGTATTTATGTGTGTATATGTGTCATTATGTGTGTATGTGTGTATATATGTGTGTATGTATATGTGTATATTTGTATATGTATGTGTGCATGAAAGTGTTTGTGCTTATGTATTCTTGTATGCATGTATATGTGTGTACATTTATGTATGTTTTGCGTATATGTTTATGTATGTGTGTATGCTTGCATATATGTGTGTAGTATGTATGTGACCATATGTTTGTGACAGAGCATCTATTTATGTATGAATGTATGTATGTGTGTGTGTAAGTATATTTATTTATTTATTTTTAAAGGAGCTTTAATTTGATTTACTTGGATTTCGTGCATAGATATGAGGCTATGTGTGCATTGATAACATGATGGAGAAGATGACTATGCCAAATTGCTCTTAATCAATTCAAGTTATTTAAAATGAAAAAATATTAAGAGAGTGAAAGCGATTAAGAAAATGAAAAGAAATTATAAAGAAAATATAGAAAGACAGAAGTACAAAGCTCAACTACTCTAAAACACTACTTGCTCGTCTCTTTGAAATTCGGGAAGTCCACATCCTTTGATGCAGGTTTCTTTTATCCGAAAATTCGCATTAGTAGATCTCTCACTTCCCGAAATACAAAATGAAAGAAAACTTCTCATTGGTAGATCTCATTGGTTTAGTGATTGGGAGTCTTTTTTTCATACCTATACCAACGGCCAGATTATATTTGTATTGAAATTATATGAACACAAAAAAGAGATTACTATAGACATCAATATATCCATCAAGAATTAGAGACAAAGGGTACTCCCAACACTTATACCAACCTTTATATCAATGGCAATATGTTCTCATACTTTTTTACGGGACAAAACTCTTTTCTGAGAGAAATACCTATAGCCATGGATTTTGTTTCTCGCATCCCTCGGTATATCGTGATTTTCTTGTAGTGTATCTTTAAGCCTACTCTACCCATGCTCACTAGTTGATAGGAGGTCATCTCCTTTATTGTACTCCCACGAGGAAACTTTGCATGGATGGGGACGGGGAGAGATGTGAGTATCATATCATTAGTTCCTTTCCCCTATCCCACCTACAAATCTATGTTGCATGGTTAATGCAAAACTCCAACTCCCGCTATTTAGATCGTCCTCTTCAGAGTTCAATTGCCTTCCGATGGGCTTCTACCACTCAAAAAACTGATCTCTTCCACAATAATAGTACTCGGAACGATGTTCCAAAGTAGAAACCTTCTTTTCGAGCATGTCGCTTTTGGTTGCATGCTCTTTCTCGAGAACGTTGAAGGACTTTGGTCACCCTTCGATTCTTTACATCCCTTTGTTTTGTTCTTCTCGACAAGAGTGAGTCTTTATTGATCTCTTTTGTTTTTCAAGTTTCTCTATGGTTTCCTACATAATAGGATTCACCGCTTCAATGCAAAGAGATTAAGAGGATTGACCACTTCAATGGAAAGAGATTAAGGATACCTGCATGCAAGTACTCATTCTCTTCGGAGCTCTCTATCGTCAATCGGAAGTCCTTTATCCTATTTCCTTCGATAATATTATGGTGACAGCAAGGATATGGAACAAGGTTTTCTAGATCAACTCATGGAGCAAGATCTCATCTAGTCCAATGGCGATATGTATTTAAAATTTTCTTGCTTAAGATGGGTTCAAAATGCATTTGTGAGTCCCATAATGAATTGAATGAGCTAGAAGTGATGTCTTTGGTTTCAGTACACTTCAAGCTTGTAAGCGAGCACCAAACCTATATCCATTTTTTGGTTAAGGAAACTACAATAAATGTAACACTTCCTTAATCACAACATATCCTCAATCACAAGCCTCTGATCACCCAAGGATAGAAGAAGAGAGAGGAAAAAAAATAGAACCTGTGCAAGATAAGTGAAAATCCAATGTAGAAGAGTAGTAAGATATGACTAAGAGAAAGGAAACTTATGGTATTATAGATTAGAGTCAACTGATATAATAGATTTGAAAATATCTTTGTGAAGAAGCCTCCACCTCTTGAACACCCCCAAGCTATCACAATCTCATTCACACGTGCACTCTGAATCTCCCTTTCTTGCTCATTCTCACTCTAGATCACAAGCTAATTCTATTATTTTTTATCTTTTATTGCCATATGCCACAAATCTTCCTTAAAACATTATTTCTCATCCCCCAAGTAAATACACAATCCCTTAAATTTAGAAAACGTTAGCTCTCCCCATGTTGCATGCAAAACTTTGGGTGAAAAGCATGTGTTCATAGTAGTCAAGTGCTTTCTTTAGCAATACCTATCAAAAGTAGAAAAGGAGCAATAACAAGACATATCCAAAGACATCCATAAGTGTGCATGACAATAGGTATGCATCAAAATCACCGATTCAAAGAGAAATAGAGAAGCTCATTTTTATTTTCAAGTACCAAAAATGGCACTTTTTCAAGCCTTCTAGGTCAAAAATAGTGAGGAATTAGCTTAAGCTTGTGAGAGTAAAAAATGTTTAGCTCTTTGATGTGCACAATAGAATAAGAGAAGCCCTCGATCCGAATCCGCCTTCAAATATCAGCTTTGATTCTTGCAAGTTTAAAAACCATAGATACATAATAAAATCAATACATTATTCTACATTAAGCTAAATGTTGAGCCCAAAATGAGGTACTTCAAATATGATTCAGAATTTTTTCATAGAAACACTTTTATTCTCATATGCATTCTCTACCTTTGTCTCACACAACATTTCTCTTAGTTTTTTCATATTTACATTCAATTTTCCATCTAAAAACATCATGCACATAAGATTTCGAGAAAGAATATAAAATTTGTCATCCCTAAATTTCTTCTATATACATAAAATGACCTAATTATTCATTCTAAATATTATGCCCAAAATGTATAATGAGAAATTCAAAATAATTTATTTCACTATCAAAAGGCCTATTATAACAAATATAAAGTGCTAGTGTGGAAGCTGATCAATAGCGGTCTTCAACTTGTTTGAAAAAACCTTTAGGTACTATTTTCAATAAGTACATGAGTGTTCTACAAACTTCGATGCACTCATTGGCCTAAAAAGTGATTTTTTTTTCACTCGAGAAACTAGAATAGCTTGATTTGAGACGAGAAATTAAAATTTTTTAACTAAGTTCTCTCATGCGGAGTATTCACTTTTTGTTCAAATGCTAGAGGGTCTGAATGGATAATGGTGGTGAAAAGGTTTGAACACTAAGATTGTTATCAGGATCTTTTTGAGGCGCACAAAGAGGTTACAGATGCTGAAAACACACAGAAAAATAGACACTACAGAAGACGAGACCGAACACAGTATTGGTTGCAATCTCCCCTTATGCACTCTGTTTCGATTCCACTGAGTGCATTTATTTATAGGATTTTTTGATTATGTAAAAAATAGTAGTTATATGAGAGGGGCTTGGAAAAGCATGTGTGAAAGTAAAAGTTGGTCTCTTTTGTAGAGAACCTTTAGTTTTAATAACAGAATGGTGGTCTACAACAACCCTTATTCTAACCACTACTTTTCTAAGTGTTTCTAACAATAGAACCCTCTATGGAGGTTTATTTACAAATTATATAAATTATAAATTGGATCATTGATGTCCACCTTTTCACGCTATTCACACCCTCACAAACCCTCAAGTGCTATATCCAAAACACCAGATTACATTAATAGTAAATTAACACTCCAACAATTCTTTATTCAACGTATTCCATAATTCAAAACATGCCCCTCAGTTGAAAAAGCAATTGACCTTAGTTGATAAAAGAAAAATAAACATGGATGGCCAATCACATGTTCCATCACTTAATGAAAATAAGCATGTCCCATGTAAAAACACATGCATAGAAATGTTCATGGAGGAGTCACATTAATGTTTTTGTGTATGATATGCAGAAATTATGTGGTCATAATGGGGTGTTAATTGTTTTTTATGTATCCATTGACATTCTTCAATGGAGTTATTTTTGTAATCAACTAAATATCAATGATATTGACTATTTGTGTGTATAGGAGTGACACCATGATCATTTTTTTTTCTTTGGAACCAAGATTTTAGATTGTTCTTCAGTTAAAGGAGGTTCATCAAGAAGTGGAGTGAGTGGTAAAGCTCCTTTAAATGGTTTAAGTAAACTAATATGAAAAGATTTACGTATATTCCAATGAGCTGGTATATCTTATCTAAATGAATTATCATCAGTTTTTTGTATAATGCAAAACGCTCCATAATAACGTGGTGCAAGTTTAATTTCAAGATGGTACAAAATATTTTTGAGATGTCTTTTAATGATATTCAACCCTACAAGATCATTTTCCTTGAATTCCTTGGCTAATCATTTTGTTCCTCTACCTTGTGAATATCATGAAGTATAGAAATGTGATCTTGAGCACTAGAATTCGCCATTGGAATGTTGGTTTGGGTGAGTGACATGGGAGTGGGAAGCTTTATCCATAAACAATTTCAAAAGTTGCATGACTAGTAGTGGTGTGTGTGGTGTTATTTTAAGCAACTTGAAGCAATGACAACTTTTCATCTGAGTCACAAGGATTATCTAATGAATAAAAATGCAATAAATAAAAAATAGTACTCTATGTAGCCTCACTTTGTCCATTACTTTTGGGATGAAATGTAGATCTAAAATCTATTTTAGAACCAAAATGTTGAAATAAGGTAACCCAAAAATGATTACAAAATCTAACATCATGATTACATAACATTACTTTAGGAAATCTATCATGTGGGAAAATGCATTTAATGATTAATTTCGTAGCCTGAGGTGCACGCAAAGTTTTTCTACATGGATTGAAATATGCATATTTACTAAACCTATCAAATATTGTTCAAATCATATCACTATGTGACGAAGTGATAGGGAAGACCCTTGATAAAATCCTTAGAGATTTGTTCCCATGGCTCATTCAGAATGGAAAGTCGCATTAATAATCCAAATGGTTTACCATGATGACGTTTTACACACTAACATACAATGCATTGAGAAACAGAATGTGCAATATATTTTTTCATGTGTGGCCAAAAGAAGAAATCTTTGCAAACAGAAATGTTGGTTTGTATGCCGCTATGACCCATGTAAGATGGTTCATGCATTTCCTTGATGAGAAAATCTTTAAAAGCTTGGGTTATGCGCAATCTATGTTGAAAATAAAGTAAACCATGATGAAATGTATATTGTTCATGACATAAAGATGTACCAATGTTGAGGTCATGCCATGCACATGAAAAATACAAATCAAATGCATAAGCGAAAATCATTTCTTGGATGGTTGAAATATTATGCAAAACAAAAGAATGTGAACGAAAATGGCTAAGAGCATCAGCTACAACATTAGCTTTACCAGGTTGATATTGGATCATGGGTTGGAAATTTTGAATGAATGAAGCCCATTTAAGATGTGGATCAGAGATTAAGGGCTGACTCAATAAATGCTTAATAGCTTAATAGTGTTTCTGAATTCACAAAGCATGCACAACTGCTAAGAATTCTTTATCATATGTCCTATAACTCTTTTATGAGGGTTGAAGATTCCTACTCTCAAATGCAATAGGATGATCATTTTGCATTAAAACAGCCCCTATTGGTGAACCACTGGCATGCACTCCTTCACTTGAAATAATATGTCCTAGATATTCTAGCTTAGGTTGAAAGAAGTAACTCTTTTCACGATTAGCTCAAAGTGTGTTCTCCAATAACAAATGAAAAATTGTTTCAAGATGCTTTTTATGCTCACCATCATTCTTATTGTAAACAAGTATATCATGCAAGAATACAAGAACAAAAGCTTGGTAATCAAGAAAATTCTTGTTCATCATTCGTGCAAATGTAGCAAGAGCATTAGTAACTCCAAAGGGCGTTACCATAAATTCATAATGACCAGTTTGAGTTCTAAATGTAGTCTCAAAAATATCACTTTCCGTCATACGAATTTAATGGTAATCGGATTTAAGATCAATTTTACTAAAGGCATGAGCGCCTCGTAATTTATCTAGGAGATTATCTATTGGAGAAATAGGGTATCTATTCTTTATTGTGATCTTGTTAAGGGCTCTATAATCAATGCACATATGATAAGTGTTATTGTTCTTGACAACTAAGAGAACTAGTGCTCCAAATGGGGAAGAATTAGGTCCTATAAGTCCTTTCTATAGTAGGTCTTTACTTGGTTTTCTATTTCCTTTTGGTGTAGTGGGCCATGTCTATAAGGTGCTTTATGAGGAGGAAAACTACTGGGACTAAGTCTATGCTATGGTCAAAGGATCCTCGAGATGGTGGTAGCTTAGAGGGATACTCAGACGTAAAACAATCCTGATAAGTAGTAATGAAAGGTTTATGTGCATCAAGAAGTGTATGAGTATAATCATTGATGACATTTACAAAACCAATGCATGAATTGAATCCTTTCCTAAATGCACATTTTACTTGAGTATGACTAGTCAATGGAAATGGCTGGAAATCATGCCATGCAGACAAAGTAATGATTTGATGTTTAACTTCAAAGTTAAAGGTATGTGTATGATAGTCAATGTATGGGTTATAATGATGAAAAAAAGGAATATCGAGCATAACATCATAAGATTGCAAAGATGTAATTAGAAAGGTTCGTGAATCAACATATGGCCCTATGCTAATCGTAATATCTTGCACTTCTTGTGTTACATTATAACGATTAACTTGAAATGAAGGTTTTACTTTATTCAAGGAAGGAAACGTTTTTATTTTAAGTTCTTGTACTAATAAATATGAAATGAAATCATGTGAACTACCAATCATCATGTAGAATTTTAACAAGTTTGTTATTTATAGTACTCTCCATGCAAAGTAAAGAATGAAGAGAGATATCGTTACCCAAGGTACTTAAGTCCTTCTCCAATGCTTCCTCTGTCCAAAAAGGAGGAATTGCGTCATTATGGGCCTCTATGTTATGCAATTGAGCTGCAACTGGTTTCATGTAAAGAGGTCACAATCGGCACTTCATTTTTGTATGTCCTGTTTTACCACAATTCCAACGGGTGATACATGGTTGCTTCTGTTGGGCATCCATCACTAAAGTTTGGAGGGTAGGTGGTTTTGGTAGGTTGGAGAGATGAAGCAACAGGTGGACTTGAGTAATTGGATTGTGGAGGATGAGGGAAACTAGATTAAGATGGGGCATTAAAATTATGTTTCATATGAAGATTCGATTTAACAAAAAGTGGTCGTTGACATGGTTGTTGTAGAGGGATTGAATTGGTTATGGACTATATATCTTTCTCTGTATCATGAGCAAAAGATATACCCTCGTTGAGGGTTGTACATCATAGGGTGTGAAGCTGAGGTTGGATTCCCACCTCCAAACCATCTTCATATTTGTGCTACAAGCTATTCTCTAATACATCTTCAAGCATTTGAACCAATAGTAAATTTTGCCAGAACGGCTCCATGTAGGTAGTGACCGTGTCACCCTCCTTCCATGTAAAGGTTGTCCATGCACGTTCAACATGTAGATGATATTGAGAAGGAAGAAAAGAATCCTTCTCTTTATCTTGGAAATCCTTCCACATTGTTGGACGCACTATACTTTGCCATAGGACATTCCACTAGAGTTTTTTCCTACTAAATAGTTAGTGACAAATTTTACTTTTTCACTTTCAGGATAATTTCATCAGTATAAAAATTGCAAACTGTGATAACCATGAAAGAACTAAAGGGCCATCCTTGCGGCCATCAATCCATAAAAATTGTTAGTTGTTAACACCAACCTTGGAATGTGTGCCATCCGGTTGCGTAGAGATAATAGTTTTGACCACCCTCGTAAGGTTATCTTCATCGATTTGCATCTTCTAGAGTGCTTCTTCATGTTATCGGATCTCGTGTTGAATGCCTTGAAGTTCGTGTTGTAGGAGCTTGAGTTGTTGCTCGAGTGTTACCTTGGGTAAATGTGACTCACCGAAATCCTCCATGGTGTTCATAGGATCCATGAGTATGTAGAGAACAAAACCCTCTTGCTAGATATGTTAAAACAATTTTTTTATTTTGCTTGAATTAAAATGTAAAAGGAAGGGTTCTCCTTGGGAATTGGAAAAGTAAGAAAGAGATGCAAGTTGTGATAAATATAAGAAAAGAGAAGTAGAGTGGAAACACAAATAGATAGTGTAGTGGTAAAGCACTTCCCTTATGCGAGTGAGGTTATGGGTTCAAATCCTCCCACCTTGGTGAATATAAAACTCATTATTATCACTCATAAATTAAAATTGGCTCGCGCATGGCCAACGGCTGCCAACATTCACCAAGGGAGCCTTGGGTGCCAAAGATGACAAAGCAATACCTTAAGTTATGCCTATGTTCTATGCCTTCGTTGATGCCTTGGAGTAAGCCGACAGAGTAAACGTAGGTGTTACTCCGGAGGAGTAAACATAGGTGTAAACATAGGTGTAAATGTAGGTGTAAACATAGATGTAAACGTAGGTTCTGGTTCTAGAACTGGAACAAGAATAGGAAACAAAAACAAAAATGGAAATGGAAATGGAAACAAAAATGGAAATTGAAGTCAGAATCGAAATCACAATCAGAATCGGAATCGGATCACAAACAGAGAATAGAGAATAGCAAAATAGAGATCAATCACCAAAATGAACAGAAATAGACCCTCCACAATGACCCGTGCAGGGCTCTGATACCACTCTTATCAGGATCTTGCTCACGTGCATACAAAGGTTACAAATGATGAAAAGACACAGAAAAATAGACACGACATGAGACGAGAGAGAATGCAGTATAGGGTGCAATCTCCCCCATGGACTCTCTTTTGACAGTCCACAAAGTGCATGTATTTATAAGAATTTTTTATTAAGTCGAAAATAGTGGTTCCATGAGAGTAGGTTCAGAAAGCATGTGTGAAAGTAAAAGTTGGTCTCTTTTGTAGAGAGCCTTTCCTTTTCATAAGAGAAATCGCCATCTACAATGACCCTTATTTTAACCACTACCTTTCTAACAAGCTCTAACAATAGAACCTTCTATGTAGGTTTATTTACAAATTATATAAATTATAAATCCGATTATTGATGTCCACCTTTCTACACCATTCACACACTCACAAACCTTCAACTGCTATATCAAAAACACCATAATATATTAATACATTAATAAATTAACACTTCAACAATTCTTTGTTCAACATATACCATAATTCATAACAGAAACAATGCTTCATCACATCTTGAGATTTCTTGACTTTTGTACCCATAACTCGACAACGGAGGGGTGAGGGAAGTTTGAATAGTGCAACCGGAGGCCATCAATAGGCCCCGATGACTCGGCTATGCTTTTGATGCACTAAACCAAGATACCCATCAGCTGACTCAAGCGTAGCTATAAGATAAAGTTAAATACCCGCCGGATGATTTTCCTTCCCGAGGTTCATTTTTCCTATGTACAAAGGTATATTTGGGAAGTTCATGTCAATTCACATTCTTGAACTTACATATTTCGACTTCTCTAAACATGCGAAAATATCGCACGACACATCGTGGAAAAGTTGGCTTTCGAAAACCATTTGCTGTAAGATGGTATGTTGCGCATACTTTTGAATTCTTGCAGAGCCGTAGCGCTAAGACCTCTGCTCGGAAGATGTGCTTTCGGATGAATGCTCCATTGAGATCATTCATGTCAACAAATGGCGAAAGAAATTCCTGTAACGCTGAAAGAACATCCCCCATTTCATCTCGCGACATATGCGCTGATGTGTCGGACCACATATGTTCTATGTAATATGGAATTGTGTGCTGACATCACTGTGATACTCGAAGGACCCCCCCCCCCCCCCCCCCCCCCCCCGTCCCTCGAGTGCCTCGGCGTCTTTTGGGCCACTAAGCAGAAAGGCTAAAGCTTCGTTACAAGACTGAAACAGAACCTTGTCTTTCAGAACGCTTTTGTCTCCATGGCTCGTCGTCAGTCGTGAACTTCATTCGTGACCCAAGGCGGCTGCATATGAACTCAACAGTCTTACTTTGACTCAAAACTGAGACATGGCCAATCCAAAAATGGACCCTCTGGTGTTACGCAAGTTCCTCTAAGGGTTGACGTGAGCGAAGTGATAAGACAATATTAGGATCAGCCAGGAAATCTGCAGTACCAAATAGTTCAATTTATAGGAACTCTGAAAATCCGCAGTTTCTAGGATATTGTACGTCTTATTTAATTTTTTAAGTACATTTTACGTGGACAATTCCTCTTTCAAGGATTTCCTGGTCTCAAGTGCCTTTCAAGGTCGCATGAAACGTTCCCACATAGGAAACGTCGAATTGATGGATACGAGAGGAGATATCGTCTTTTGATTGAACATGCCTTGTTTCATGGCCTTATGTCGATTACGTTTTGTCAACATGCAGTTAAACATTAATATGATAATCGTGAGATTTGAAAGGTCTGACCTCGCCATCGTTATCCCATCTTTATTATAGCATGCCTCTCATTAGAGATCCGGAGAATCGTGGCTAGGATTAAGGCAACTTAGTCATGGAATCGAATAGCCCATAAGGAATATAATGTGTATTCTTGTTTTCAATCTCATTTTCTCATTAAGATTATGTGAATAAAAGTATACTATTCAGACGAGGTGGGTGGAAAAACGATCATCCGTCAACGTCAATGGCATGTCCAATGGAGTATAAGAAAATGGAGATACAAGTTCCGATGCACCTGGCATCTCTTGCCGGATGTTAAACACGGCATTCTTCTGTTGTTTATTCTCATCAAAGACTATATCCAGGCCAAGAGCTCAACCAACTAAGAATTATGATGATTAAAAAACGAGACTAGAGACGACCTCCACAGACGCGATGTTCCGAGTAACATGCGATGTTACATAACCTCTACCATGTGTGTTCAAAAGTCTATACTTTTCCACTCCATTGTAAAGAACTCTTTCTTTGAAGAATGCGAGACAATGGATGCCAAAATGTGGATTCTATCGAGAGAAACTTCTCTTTGATCTTTTCAGTTGCAAAGAATGCGAGACAATGGATGCCAAGATGTGGATTCTATCCAGAGAAAACTCCTTTTGAGCTTTTCAGTTGCAAATAATGCAAGAGAATGGATGCCAAGATGGTGATTCTATTGAGGGAAAACTCCTGATCTTTTCAGTTGCTTTCTCAAGGCATTGCTATGCATTTACTGTTCTCTTTTGGTTAAACCTGCAAAAGGTGAACTACACATAAGCTGAATTAAACTCTTCTAAATATCGAATATATGAGACAATACAACCCATTCAACAGCAACATTGCAGTTCAAAAACCATTACAGAACCTTTATACACATAATGATGCAGCTTCCATAGAGGGCTCGTACACACACACACACACACACACACACATATATATATATATATATATATATATATATATATATATATATATATATATATATATATATATATATATATTATTTTTCTCTTGTTTACATCAATCTCAAGCTTGACGCTATTGCATATGCAAGAGAAGGAACTAAGAAACATTATAAAGACTAGATTTGAGTAGACAATCATATAAAAACTCCTTTTGAATCACAGAATTACAAAACCTACAAGAAAAAAATAATGAATTTCTTCATGAGAAAATTTATATGAGAACTAGTTCTTTAGATTTAATTAAAATTTAATTTCTAAGTTATTTTACACAAGAAAGTGAGGCATAATACATATATGTTGAGATTGTGCCGTCATTTTTATCCTTCTTCTTGAACAATCCCTCAAGTTGGTGAACCCAATGTCACAGATGGGCACAATTCAAGTCAATGAGCTGTTGAAAAGGAGGGGCCTTGAGGTTACGACGATGGTGGAAGGATTACTTGATTTCTTGAAGGAATATATTTCTCTTCCAGAACCTAGGAATTAATTTTTTGTTGGAAAAGAAGCTCCAACCTTAAGAGCCTATGAACCTTCTAATTTGATGAAACTTAGAGCACTGTGAGGAAACGAGCCAAGCATGAGTATTCACGTTCGAATTCGAATTTGAATCCCCCTCATAACCCGCAAGACAATCACCTATTACACTTAGATATGATTAAGCCTATATTCTAGAAAATGAGCTTCCTACCATTTAGGAAATCATTTTAATCTTATATAAACACATCTTCTACTCTGAGTTCATAAGATCCCATGTGGGTTATCTCTTTTATATTTCAAATAATTCAGTAGACACATTTCTTTATATACACCTACTTGCTTGAGGATTTCCGTCGTACTTTGAGTAGCCATAGTTCAATCTCTGAATTCTCTATGTAGAAGCTAGTGAGCTATGAGTGTAGAGCAGTGTTTTTTATTTACGTTTTATGTATTTCTTGTACTATTTTGCTTTTTACAAATCTATTTTATCATTTGAAAGCTTGCTCAAATATCCACGTCAAAGTCCACATATTTTGAGAGAAATAGAGTCTTGAACGAACAGTGGTCTCTTTGTCTATGTAGTAAAGGTAGTAACTAGCCTTTCTTGGAGTTTTTATTTCTTAGAACAATATCAACTATTTTGAGTGGGATGATTTCATATAGGAAGGCATCATCCTATACTTTGAGTGGGCAAAGGATCTCAATCCATTCCATTGGAGCTCATAGTACCATAAGTTTGAGTGAACAAAGGTATTTGGAAACATGGATGTGAGGCCATTCATGCTTCAAGCTGCATAGGAAAAATGCACATTCTCTCATAAATGGTACCAAAGGAAATTTTATATACAATTAAACACAGAGAGGTTATGGCGGATCTCTTGAATGGCTTGAAAGAAGCAAATTTTCTTATTCAAACTCAAGGGAATTAGACTCCATCCTCTAAGAATCTAGCACCCAAATTGAGAAGCTACATAAGAACAATTACCAGCCATGGAAGTTAGAAACGTCTATCATTCTCATGGGAAAAGGTTTATGGGGGTTTGTCAACAAAAACCAAATCTAGATTGGGGGATAATCCAAATCTTGATCAGTTGAGGATCTTGATTCAGTGAAATGAGAGAGATAAGAGGTTTATTTTCATTGGATATCGACAAATTATAAAGGCATTTATAGGGCATATTCGGCATCTAGTCACTCCATTGCAAGTGTGGAGAATCATAGAGAGGCTATACTCTACTTGAACCTGATCTAGTAAGATTCAATCAAAGACTGAATTAAATAAATTGAGGGAGAAACGTAGTAGCAACATTAATGATTATATACTGAAGATAAAGGAAATAAGTGATGCATTTGAATCCATATGGTGTCACATAACTTACCATGACCTAGTTTCATATACATTTAATGGAGTTAGGGATGATGAGAAGTGGAAGTATTTCAGCACTTTGTTGTATTTCCGAACTAATCATGTCCAATTTGAGTAAGGAGTGGCCTTAATTGTCATGGAGAAGATGAACATCAAAGGCTCGAATGCAAATGGCAATAAAACTGAACAAGTTCATGTAGGTAAAGGGTGAGGTAGAGTAAGAAATCAAGGTAGAGATAGAGGAAGGAAAGGAAATGGATGAAAGAAGAACTCTAATAATGATCAAGGGCGCAATTTCTCTTCATGAAGAGGAAGAGGCAAGTATAGAGTAAGAGGAAGGTAGAATCAAACTTGAGACAAAAGAAATTTATATGGATGCTACATATGTTGTAGGTGCACGCTTTATGCAAGGGAATGCGATCAGAAGGATAAGAGGCACTCATCATACAAAAGAAAAGGTTATTATGCATATACATCGAATGAGAATAAAAAATGCTACCAATGATGCAAATGAGTGATTACAAAACACAAAGTTCAAGCATATGGTACATTAATCATAGACGCAATTATCAGGTGAGTTGTAACAAGGAAGTATTCGTAAATATGCAACTGCCATCATCCAAAGGGAATGTGGAGAAAGGTGATGATACCGCTCATGATATTGCACATATAGGTGAGGTTATTATAGATGCGTCTCATAAGGTTAAATGCTTGAACAATGCTCTTCGTGTTCCCACAATCACAAGGAACATTGTTCCTATGGGTGAAAGGTTTGAGAGAATATTGCACTTCAAATTCAACTAGATGCGATGCTTTCTAAAGAAAACTAAATAAAGGTACACATTGGTGGCCAAATTGAGATACAAGGAACACTACTTACATTGAGCTTGAAGATAAATTTCAACTATGCAAGCTAATTCACTTAGGGAAGTAGAAAGGGAGTAGAATTAAACCTTTGCCACAAAAAGTATGGACATATCAATGCTCAGAGGTTGAAGGATATGGAGAACAAGAGGTAAGTGCTTTGAATACAAAATCTTTCTGATAAAAATCTCAAGAATTTGTGTGAATCTTGCCAATTGTGTAAGACAACTAGGCTACGTGTCAAGAAAAGAAAAAAATTGTGTTTTATCACTCACTAGAGTTAGTTCATATAGATGTTTGGGGGCCAAAAACAAAGAGCTCAAATGGAGGTAATAAATATTTTGTAAACTTGAACAAGGATCACTTGATTTTATTTCATGATGCATAAATTAGATGCATTTTATCAATTCAAGAAGTTATGTGATAGGTACATCAAATGACTAAGGTGAGTTCTAGGGAAATAATATTTATTGCATGAGATTATTTGATTTCTTAGAGTAAAATGGCATGAAGAGAGAGAATTCACATGTAGGTACACACCATAACAAAATTGTTTAGTAGAAAGGAAAAAATAGGTACATTGCATAATCTTTTAGGGTTGTAATGAAGAAGACAAGAATGAAAACATCTTATTGGGATGATGGAAAAACCACTACCATATACATCATGCAGAGAGAACCCACATCGGGCATACGTGACACAACATTCCATGAAGCTTGATATAATAGAAAAGAAGATGTATCCGCTTGAGAGTGTTTGATTGTACTTTTTATCACTAAAACATATCAGGGGTATACCGAGGCTTTTACCGGGGCAAATGCACAGGGGCAATTTTGCCCCGACATCGACGTAAGGGTCGACGTAAGCATCAAAACCACATCACTCATATATGCACTGGTATATGCATCGGTATAGGCATCGGTATGAGCCTCCGTATAAGAGTCGAATATACCAGTGCTTATATCCATGCTCATACTGATGCCTATACCGGTGCCTATTCCGTCGCCTATCGGCATGCTTCTAGGCCTATCCTCGTGCATACCGGCAAACTACTGGGAGTACCATCACATATACTCACGACCATATCTATAATTTTTTTTTTTGGGTAGAGTGCGTTGTCTCTTGCTTCAACAACATTACCATGATATTGTTTAGCAAAAGACAATACACTCTGCAAGAATAAAAGACCAAGTACATGTGTTGTGTACTCTAATGGCAACCAAAACATGATTTGATGAAGCAAAATACTATGGGACACAAAAGACATGAGCAGAATGAACCATGAACCATGTACAAAAAAAGTTATGTATTTCATGAATGAAGCATGTACTAGAGTGTGGAAAACCATTGTCATATATGAGGTAAATACAAAATGTGGCAAAGCATTGCCATATAAGAATCAAATACAAAATTCTGGTGCACCACTACCATATATGAACCAAATACAGAATTGTGGCACATCAATGCCATACACATGCAGAGAAGGATCGAAACGTCTTTATCAGTAGTCCTTCAACAAATAACATTCATGAAATGAGATAAATTGACATGATATTTACAAACATGTAAAAACCAAGTTTCTAAGTTCATCACCTCATTGCACATGATCCCATGAAGTGACCGCACCCCGCCCCTCCAAATCCTCCAATAGTGCAATCAATCCATGACAATATCCATACATGACATGCTTAACATGAACAAATTCAATAAACCAAATGATACTTACACATTCATGACATATAATTCCATATTTGCCACTACCCAAATGTTACGGTTCGACCATATCTAGGCATGTGGCTACGGCATCTCACTGCTAGCAATATCGGTCAAGAGTCTGTTGCTGCTCATCCTGAATCATATCCCACTCCTCGGCATCTAACCATACAGGCTTTGGTAAGCCTGCTCTGAAAGCATCATAAGCATCAGATCATCAATGGGACATAATTTCACGTGTGCTGTGTTGAATCCACTGTGAGCTGACAAGAGGATGCCCATTTGTTGGTCGGAACTCCTGATAGAGCGTCTCTATGATCTAATTTGTACCATCTTTATCTTGTTCACTCCATTTCAACATGACAAAGTGTCCAAACTGTATGGAGCAAAGCTGTCGTATACGCTAACCAATGGCTTTTTCGACCACATCCATCACTGAAGATCCATCATGGATATTGTACATCTTGGAGTCATCATGTTCCTGAGCACCCCAAGGTATACGTGGTGTTCCATTTGGTGTACCATGTGGTGTATGTACATCTAAGTTACTCGCTCTAGGATGAGAAGTAGGCAACACAACGTCCATTGCACTACCTCCACAAGAGCCAACTCCTTTAGAGCTATCTATAGATCCACTCCTAGAACCTCCTGCTCTAGAGCATGACCGTGACCTATGAAATGGGATAGCACTTGTATCCTGCTGAGGTGTTGAATGCACACATCTACTACTAGAGCCACTAGGGGATGGCCGAGAATATGTTCATGGTGGAGTCATAAAGCTAGGAGTTATGCCTTCGGTGGGAGTAGCACTGCCCATAGGAGTGACACTAACAAGAGTGATGCCACCGGGAGTGAGGTCGGTAGGAGTGAGGCCGACACGAGTAGGATGGCACGAATGAGGCGAGGGGTACTACTACCATGATTGATCCAGTACTCTGACGTAGTGGTCATATATGCGGGAGGTGCCTAAGATGAAAACTCTAAGAACTCCTCTTCTATCATGGAATGTGGAGTGACTGGAGGACTCTCTCCCATTGTGCTCTATAAAAAAAGAACTCAAATAAATAGCATATAATAATAAAGGTAATATAGAGAAACAGTAGTGTACAAAGAATATAGCAAAAAAAAAATTAAACACAAATTAGTACATGCAATTGTTTAATTCAAAAATCCTCTATTCTAGCATCCTCTTGGAGATATGATGCACATAGAATATCTATCTCTATATTGGCGTCTTCTAAATCTCTTGGTATGCAAGCTTCTTCTTGAGCATAATGAGTTACTTCATCATGTATCTCGTCTTCTTCAAAGACCTCTTTATTTCAAACAATGATATCTTCCTCCTCGACTATTGAATGAATCTCAGAGTCTACTACAGATGGAGTTTCTTCTACATCTATGTTCTCATAATTTTTTCTACTACATGGGGAGACTTGTAAAACAAATAGGCACTCTCGTTCATTCAAATCTCGTATAAAAAAAAGTTGCTCATAGTGTTCGGAGAGTAGAAATGTATCTCTTTCATTTCTCCATACTTTTGTGGAGTCCACTTGAAGCAAACCACTCTTATCCCACCTCACTATTGTTTTTCTTCCAGAGATGATTAATTTGAAGCATTTCACATAAAAAACAAAGTAATCGAATTTCCTAAAGGATAGCTTCAAGATATATCTTGAATTACTCCACAATAATCTAGCCGACCTTCTTGGGCATTATGGTCTCTTACACCAGCTCTACTTTTTTGGAAAAAGTTCATTATCACCCCACTATGAAAAGTAAACCTATTTTTGTTGATTAGTGTGATCCAAAAGTTTCATTCATGAGACCATGGTGCACGATATTTAGAATACTCCCAATCACATGCCTTTGGGAGTTCTTCTTCTTCTTCAGAGATATCTTCACATGCTGCCTTTGCTTCTGAAACCACTATATCTAGCCATCTGCTCATTGGAAAAGGTGGAAGAGGTCAAAGAGATTCTTTCAGAACTAAGCTCTTTCCTTTGTGTTTGTGTCCTTGGCAAGCTCATAGCTTTCTAACCACTTTTGCATAGGCTGAGAGTTAATGATGCAAAACCTCATTGCCTTCTCTTTTAAAGCTACACCCATTTTTCTTTGCATCCCTTTACCTTGAGGTTCATCACCCACGTGACAAACATCTTCATCATTCTTCATAAGCAAGGCATTTTTGGATCCAACATACGTAGAAACTCAGTTATGAATACAAGAGACTCTTCTATAAGTCGTCCCTCTGCCATGCTCCCCTTTGGACGTGCTCTCTCTCAAACAAACCCTTTTAATGTCCTCATAAAGCGCTCTAAGAAGAGCGTCCATCAACTATGGATAGTTCTTGTTGTATATGTGTGTGTATGTATGCATGTGTGTGTATGTACGTGTGTGTAAGTGTGTGTGTATGCATTCATGTGTGTATATGTGTGTTTGTGTGTATGTATGCATGTGTGTATATATGTGTGTATGTATGTGTGTGTATGCATGCATGTGTATATGTGTATGCGTATGTATGAATGTGTGTATATGTGTGTTTATGTATGTGTGTTTGTGCATATGTGTGTATGTATGCATGTCTATATATGTGTGTGTATGTATGCATGTATGTACTTGTGTGTGTATGTATGCATGTATGTATGTATGTGTATGTATGTATGCATATGTGTACATGTGTATGTGTATGCATGCATGTGTGTATATGTGTGTATGTATGTATACATATGTATGTGTATGCATGTGTGTATATGTGATTGTGTGTATGTATTCATGTGTGTCCATGTGTGTGTATGTATGCATGCATGTGTGTATGTATGCATGAATGTGTGTATGTATTCATGCTTGTGTGTATTTATGTATGCATATGTATGTGTATGCATGTGTGTATATGTGTGTATATGTGTTTCTGTGTATGTATGCATGTGTGTACATGTGTGTGTGTGTATGCATGCATGTGTCTATATATTTGTCTATATGTATGCATTTGTATGTGTATGTGTGTGTATATATATGTGTGTGTGTATGTATGCATGTGTGTACATGTGTGTGTGTATGTATGCATGTGTGTATATGTGTGTTTGTATGTCTGTATGTGTGTAAATGTGTGTGTGTATGTATGCATGCATGTGTGTATATGTGTGTATATGTATTTCTATCTCTCTCTCTCTCTCGCTCTCTTTACCTCTCTACCTTTCTTTCTTTCATCTCTGTTTATCTCTCTGTATCTTTCTCTCTTTAATCTCTATTTATTTCTCTCTCTATCTTCCTCTTTTTCATCTCTCTTTATCTCCCTCTATCTCTCTCTCTCTCTTTCACTCTCTATCAATAGAGAATAAAACAATCAGTTACAGGTATGTCTCTTTTTTGGATTGTTGTCATCAAAGCCTAATGTATGTCGTCTCTTGTTGAATTCCAAAGAATTGATGCCAAGAAACCCTTGCACAATCAAAGAGAAGAAAAATTATAAACATAAAACATAGAGAAATACAAAGGGTAAGAGTACGAGCACCACTTACCAAGATGCAAGATCTATGTTGGTGCATTTTACCCAAGCCTACATGCTTCATTGTAGCGTTTCCTCAATCACAATCTATCCCCAATCACAATCTTTCGATTACTCAGAAATAACAGTGGAGAGAAGAACACAGAGATTGCACAAGGTAAAAGAAAATCTGATGCGGAAGAGTAGAACAAATATGGCGTAGAGAAGGAAGAATTATGATATTATAGATGTGAATCAATGGTTACAGTAGCTTTGGACAATAGCTTCTTGACGAAGCCTCTACCTCCTGACCACCCCCGAGCTATCACAATCGCATTCTCACTCGCACTCTCAATCACACTCTCACTCTCACTCTCACTCTCAATCACACTGTCAATCACAAGGTAATTCTCATATTTCTGTGTGTCCTCCGTGTTGATGCGCAGGCCTTCTTATCTTTTTCCATTTGATCGCACCCGTGCTCCCCAAAGAGATCCACCAAATTTAGAAAAAGTCGAGTTTCTCCAAAACTTTCGCAAAAAGCCATGCGATCGTAGTGTACTTCCTTTCTTTAGCATACCTATCAAAAATAGCAGAAAAACACCAAGAAGACGTATCCGAAAACATACATAATTAGACATGGTGACACGTGAGCATGAGAATCACGGATTCGAATAGAATTAGACAAGCCCTCGTTTTTTTTTTTAAGTGTTGGAAAAAACGGCACTTTTCAAAGCCCTGTAACTCAAAAACAATGAGGAATTAGGTTAAGCTTATGAGAGACACTTTTATTCAATTTTTCGATCTGCACAATAGTGTTAGAGACATCCGAGGTCCAAATCCACCTCCAAATGCCACTTTTGAGCCCTGCAAGGTTTAAAATTCTAGAGAGAGAGTAAAATCAAGGCATTTTCTTACAATGAACTAAACGTAGGACCCTGAACGAGGTACTTAGAACATGATTCACAAAAATCTCACACACGCACTTTTATTCTCTTCTACTTGCTCTACCTTTCCCTCATACAGAGTTTTCCTTAATTCTTTCATCTTCACCTTCAAAATCCCACTGGAAAACATGATGCAATTAAGGTCTAGAGAGAGAATATGAAACTTGTCAACCCAAAGTTTTTCCTACATGCATAAAATGACCTAATTATTTGTTCTAAGCATTATCCCCACAATGAAATTCAGAAAGTTCAAAATGAATTATTTCACTAGAAAAGAGGCCTATTACAATTCTTCCCCCCCTTAAAGAACTCTGTCCTCAGAGTTGGAAAGAAGGATAATGTGTTAGAAAGTCATCTAAATTCACCCAAATCGAATCTTCTACTGGGTATGAATGCCATTTCACCAAAATTTCTACTATAGATCTATTTCTAAGAAATCTTTCCTTCCTATCTAATGTTATTTCCGGTTGAAGCTCAAAAGAGCCATCGTCTTTCAGCTTATAATTGTCCTGCAAAACATGAGCAACATTAGACACATATCTTTTAAGTAAGCTGACATGAAATACAGGATGCACATTTAGATATTTAGGTAATTCCAGCAAATAAGCAAGAGATCCGATCTTTCTCAAAACTTTAAAAGGGCCTGCATATGAAGGAGAAAGTCTATGATCCTTCCCTAGCAACAAGTTAGATCATTGAGGATTAAGTTTAAGAAATACCATATCATCAACTTGGAATTCAAGTGGTCTTGTCTTTAAATCATAGAACTTCTTTTGTCTTTTCTGAGCTTCTCTTATATGTTTCTTAAGTTTTCCAAGTTCTTCATCCATCTTATCAAGCATTTCTTTGGATACTTCTACTTTATTTGGAAAACCCAAAAACGAAGGTCGAGTCAAACAATTATAACCATACATAGCTTCAAACGGAGTCATTTTTACAGATGCATGCCATGCACTATTGTATGCAAACTCAACCAAGGGTAAATATACACTCCAATTATCCTGCTTTTTATTCACATACATATGCAAAATATCCTCAACTACCCTGTTAACCCTCTCGATTTCCCCACCAGTTTGTGGATGGAAAGTTGTACTCATACGAAGTTGAGTTCCAATGGATTCAAATGTCGCTTTCCAGAAGTTTGACGTAAATCTAGAATCTCTATCAGAAATTATGCTTTTAGGCATTCCATGCAATCGAAATATTTCTTTTACAAAGATTCTTGCAACATTCAAAGCAGTATCAGTCTTTTTCATAGGAAAGAAGTGTGCCATCTTGGTAAGCCGATCGACTACAACAAATATGGTATCATGCTTACTTCTGGTCATAGGTAGCTTAGTGATAAAGTCCATAGAAATAGACTCCCACTTCTGATTTGGAACATCCAAAGGTTGAAGCATTACTGGCATCCTCTTAAACTCAAATTTCACCTGTTGGCACTTCAAACATTCATTTACATATTTTCTAATATCCCGCTTCATACACGGCCAAAAGTAAGAATACTTTGTTTTAACATATGTCCTTGAATAACTTGGATGTGCAGAAAAAGGTGCATCATGACAATCATGCAGTATTTTAACTTTTAGTGGAGATTCAGAAGATAAGCATAGCCGATTGTTACAATACAATGTTCCATTCTGCAAATGAAATTTTTCCTCATATGTCGATACCCTATTCGCATTCAAAGCATTAAAAATAGGTGCATAAAAAGGATCCTATTTTATCTCTTCTGGAATTTGATTGAGAAAATCAGAATTTATTACAGAAACAAGATTACACAAAGGTCTCTGAATCAATGCATCAGCAACCTTATTTTCCTTACCAGCAAGATACTTAATGTCAAAATCATACTCGCTTAATAATTCAATCCAACGCTTCTGCCTGTTGTTAAGAAATGGTTGAGTGAAGATGTATTTTAGACTTTGATGATCTGTTTTCAATTCAAACTTAACCCCTAACAATAGATGTCTCCAATGCTTAAGTGCATGCACAACAGCAAGCATTTCTAGATCATGAGTAGGATAGTTAAGTTCATGCTTTCTTAGTTTTCTGGACTCATATGCGACCACCCTGCCATCCTGTGAAATAACACATCCTATCTCACTACCACTTGCATCACATGCAACCACAAAAGGCTTTCCCATTTCTGGTATTTTCAAAACACAATTCTCAACGACTTTTTGTTTCAATGTTTCAAATGAATTTTGACAGGCATCACTCCACGCAAATCCTACATTCCTTTTAGTTAATTCGGTGAGGGGAGTAGCTATCTTAGAGAAATCCTTAATATGTGCTGTGCCAACCCAAGAAAACTTCTAACATCCCTTACAGTCTTAGGAATCGGCCAATCAACTATTGTTTTTACTTTATCTTCATCTATAAGGATTCCTTCTTTTGATATTACTCTTCCTAGATACACAAGTTTATCCTTAGCAAAGAAACACTTACTCTTTTTCCCATGCAATTTGTGTTCTCTAAGAGTTTGCAAAGTCTTCTTGAGATGTACCGCATGCTCCGAATCATCTTTAGAGTACACAAATATATCATCAAGGAAGACTAAGATGAATTCATCTAGGTAATCGTGAAAAATATTATTCATCAAGCACATAAATGTGTCAGGAGCGTTTGTTAAACCAAAAGGTAGAACCGTAGACTCATAGTGACCATATTGTGTTCGAAAAGCCGTCTTAGGAATATCCTCTGTTTGGATCCTAATTTAGTAAGTCATCTATGTGAGGGAGTGGATACTTATTCCTAATTGTTCTTTTATTCAACCCCCTATAGTCAATGCATAATCTGTAAGAGCCGTCTTTCTTCTTCTGAAATAAAACGGTCGCACCCCAAGGTGAGACACTCGGTTTTATTAAGCCTTTGTTCAAAAGATCATCTAATTGAATCTTAAGCTCCTTTAGTTCATCAATGTTAAATCTATAGGGTGCTCTAGAATATGGTTCACTCCCTGGATATAGGTCAATGGCGTGGTCAATCTGCCTAGGTGGGGGTATACCAGGCAAGTCTTCTGGAAATACATCGGCATATTCTTTCAAGAGATTTCCTACGTAATCTGGAATATCTTAGTCATTACCTTCTTGATGTAGATTGTTCACATAGACTACAAATGTTCTGCAACCATCACGTATACCTCTAACTATCTGCATAGCAGAAATAAGAGTAGGCTTAGGATTAAAGACATCACCTAGAATATGAATAGATTCATCATTTAGCTTCACAGTGATCGTTCTTTGTTCACAATTAATTGTCGCAGAATTTTTAACTAACCAATCCATGCCTATGATTACATCACTCTGTTTCATCTCAATTACATGGAAGCTTCCAAAAAAGCGTCTATTTGAAAGAGTAAATTCAAGGTTTTCAACATATCCTTTCGTGTAGTGTAATCATCCATTGGCCATCTCTACAGGTCTGGTTATCTGCATATTTAGGGCTATCCCTAGATTCTGTACCAATTTGAAAGATAGAAAACAATGGGTACTATCTGAATCGATCAAAAATCTGGTTTTATGCGCAGAAATCATACCCCGAATCGTGATTACAGAAACCTTTGGGAAAGAACTAACCACCATGCAACGTAAAGTAGAGTCAGCGCACTTACCCCCATCATATGCTTCCTTAATAATTATACCCTCCTCAACGATGTTTATCGCTTTTGATTGTGCGGGTCAAAAGACTGCCTTGTTCGGTTACTCATATGTCCGATGCCTTTGCTCCCCGCAACGAAAACACAAACCAAGTCTTTTTGCCCTCTCAATAAAATTAGGGTCTTGTTGCCACTCAATTGGTTGACGCCTCCTTTGATTTTCCACCGGCCGAGCAGGGTTCTTACCTTGGTCCTTAGAAGATGGAGTTTTCTTTGAATTGTTCATGTTCATTGCAACAGGTCTTTGTGGCCTATGTCCCATTGCAATGAATCTGCTTCTATTTGCCTTCTGCAAATTGAACTTCTCCATCTTCTCAAAGTTGTCAACCATCGCAACAGCATCAAGAAAATCAATGCATGCAGATCCCTTGACTTGATAGCGAAGTTCCTCACGAAGCCCTTCAATAAATTTACTCTTTAGAGCATTACCACTAACCTCTAATGCATATTTATGAAGACGTAGGAACTTCTCTTTGTACTCATCAACAGATAAGCTATGCTTGTCACTTTCATGTTGTCGGAAATTGTAGAACTCCATCTTCTTCTCCATATGGTAGTGTGGAGAACAATAGCATTTTTCAGCTTGTTCTCTAAATTCCTTCCATAGAACAGGACCAGAACGCGTTCGAGTCTGCATATATGACTTCCACCATAGCTTCGTGATCCCACGCAGATGCACGATCCCAACTTTTGCCTTGGACTCTTCACTAAATTGTCGAAGGTCAAAGAAATCTTCTAGTTTTTCAATCCATGCCTCAAGATCTTCGCCACTCTTCTTCTCGCCATCAAAATCATTTAACTTTGTCTTCTTGAAGACTTGGTTAAGGGCAAACTCACCTGGTTCCATATCTTCAGAATTGCGTTTTTGTTTTTCGCGAGGTACACTAGATGTTCCCGCACCTTCATCTAGTTCATCGTTCAGCTCCACAAACAAATTTTTTGCTCCTTCTGGTTGCTTTCCCCCTTGTTCTTTGCGCAATTCACCAAGAAGCTTCTGAATAAGCTCCTCTTGTTCACGAACCTTTTGTGTTAGACCTTCCATCGTTCCCACGGATTGATTCGGCTCTGATACCACTTGTAGCGTTTCCTCAATCACAATCTATCCCCAATCACAATCTTTCGATTACTCAGAAATAACAGTGGAGAGAAGAACGCAGAGATTGCACAAGGTAAAAGAAAATCTGATGCGGAAGAGTAGAACAAATATGGCACAGAGAAGGAAGAATTCTGATATTATAGATGTGAATCAATGGTTACAGTAGCTTTGGACAATAGCTTCTTGACGAAGCCTCTACCTCCCGACCACCCCCAAGCTATCACAATCACATTCTCACTCGCACTCTCAATCACACTCTCACTCTCACTCTCACTCTCAATCACACTCTCAATCACAAGGTAATTCTCAGATTTCTGTGTGTCCTCCGTGTTGATGCGCAGGCCTTCTTATCTTTTTCCGTTTGATCGCAGCCGTGCTCCCCAAAGAAGTGTGCGATCCACCAAATTTAGAAAAAGTCGAGTTTCTCCAAAACTTTCGCAAAAAGCCATGCGATCTTAGTGTACTTCCTTTCTTTAGCATACCTGTCAAAAATTGTAGAAAAACACCAAGAAGACATATCCGAAAACATACATAATTAGACATGGTGACACGTGAGCATGAGAATCACGGATTCGAATAGAATTAGACAAGCCCTCGTTTTTTTTTTTAAGTGTTGGAAAAAATGGCACTTTTCAAAGCCCTGTAACTCAAAAACAATGAGGAATTAGGTTAAGCTTGTGAGAGACACTTTTATTCAATTTTTTGATCTGCACAATAGTGTTAGAGACGTCCGAGGTCCAAATCCACCTCCAAATGCCACTTTTCAGCCCTGCAAGGTTTAAAATTCTAGAGAGAGAGTAAAATCAAGGCATTTTCTAACAATGAACTAAACGTAGGACCTTGAACGAGGTACTTAGAACATGATTCAGAAAAATCTCACACAGGCACTTTTATTCTCTTCTACTTGCTCTACCTTTCCCTCATACAGAGTTTTCCTTAATTCTTTCATCTTCACCTTCAAAATCCCACTGGAAAACATGATGCAATTAAGGTCTAGAGAGAGAATATGAAACTTGTCAACCCAAAATTTTTCCTACATGCATAAAATGACCTAATTATTTGTTCTAAGAATTATCCCCACAATGAAATTCAGAAAGTTCAAAATGAATTATTTCACTAGAAAAGAGGTCTATTACAATTCTTCCCCCCTTTAAGAACTCTGTCCTCAGAGTTGGAAAGAAGGATAATGTGTTAGAAAGTCATCTAAATTCACCCAACTTGAATCTTCTATTGGGTATGAATGCCATTTCACCAAAATTTCTACTATAGATCTATTTCTAAGAAATCTTTCCTTCCTATCTAATATTATTTCCGGTTGAAGCTCAAAAGAGCCATCGTCTTTCAGCTTATAATTGTCCTGCAAAACATGAGCAACATTAGACACATATCTTTTAAGTAAGCTGACATGAAATACAGGATGCACATTTAGATATTTAGGTAATTCTAGCAAATAAGCAAGAGATCCGATCTTTTTCAAAGCTTTAAAAGGGCCTGCATATCGAGGAGAAAGTCTATGATCCTTCCCTAGCAACAAGTTAGATCGGTGAGGATTAACTTTAAGAAATACCATATCATCAACTTGGAATTCAAGTGGTCTTCTCTTTAAATCATAGAACTTCTTTTGTCTTTTCTGAGCTTCTCTTATATGTTTCTTAATTTTTCCAAGTTCTTCATCCATCTTATCAAGCATTTCTTTGGATACTTCTACTTTATTTGGAAAACCCAAAAACGAAGGTCGAGTCAAACAATTATAACCATACATAGCTTCAAACGGAGTCATTTTTCCAGATGCATGCTATGCACTATTGTATGCAAACTAAACCAAGGGTAAATATTCACTCCAATTATCCTGCTTTTCATTCGCATACATATGCAACATATCCTCAACTACCCTGTTAACCCTCTCGGTTTCCCCATCAGTTTGTGGATGGAAAGTTGTACTCATACGAAGTTGAGTTCCAATGTATTCAAATGTCGCTTTCCAGAAGTTTGACGTAAATCTAGAATCTCTATCAGAAATTATGCTTTTAGGCAATCCATGCAATTGAAATATTTCTTTTACAAAGATTCTTGCAATATTCAAAGCAGTATCAGTCTTTTTCATAGGAAAGAAGTGTGCCATCTTGGTAAGCCGATCGACTACAACAAATATGGTATCATGCTTACTTCTGGTCATAGGTAGCTTAGTGATAAAGTCCATAGAAATAGACTCCCATTTCTGATTTGGAACATCCAAAGGTTGAAGCATTCCTGGCATCCTCTTAAACTCAGATTTCACCTGTTGGCACTTCAAACATTTATTTACATATTTTCTAATATCCCGCTTCATACACGACCAAAAGTAAGAATACTTTGTTTTAACATATGTCCTTGAATAAATTGGATGTGCAGAAAAAGGTGCATCATGACAATCATGCAGTATTTTCACTTTTAGTGGAGTTTCAGAAGATAAACATAGCCGATTGTTACACTACAATGTTCCATTCTGCAAATGAAATTTTTCCTCATACGTCGATCCCTTGTTTGCATTCAAAGCATTCAAAATAAGTGCATAAAAAGGATCCTGTTTTATCTCTTCTTGAATTTGATTGAGAAAATCAGAATTTATTACAGAAACAAGATTACACAAAGGTCTCCGAATCAATGCATCAGCAACCTTATTTTCCTTACCAGCAAGATACTTAATGTCAAAATCATACTCGCTTAATAATTCAATCCAACACTTCTGCCTGTTGTTAAGCAATGGTTGAGTGAAGATGTATTTTAGACTTTGATGATCTGTTTTCAATTCAAACTTAACCCCTAACAATAGATGTCTCCAATGCTTTAGTGCATGCACAACAGCAAGCATTTCTAAATCATGAGTAGGATAGTTAAGTTAATGCTTTCTTAGTTTTCTGGACTCATATGCGACCACCCTGCCATCCTGTGAAATAACACATCCTATCTAACTACCACTTGCATCACATGCAACCACAAAAGGCTTTCCCATTTCTGGTATTTTCAAAACACAATTCTCAATGACTTTTTGTTTCAATGTTTCAAATGAATTTTGACAGGCATCACTCCACGCAAATCCTACATTCTTTTTAGTTAATTTGGTGAGGGGAGTAGCTATCTTAGAGAAATCCTTAATATGTGCTCTTTCATATTGTGCCACCCCAAGAAAACTTCTAACATCCCTTACAGTCTTAGGAATCGGCCAATCAACTCTTGTTTTTACTTTATCTTCATCTATAAGGATTCCTTCTTTTGATATTACTCTTCCTAGATACACAAGTTTATCCTTAGCAAAGAAACACTTACTCTTTTTCTCATACAATTTGTGTTCTCTAAGAGTTTGCAAAGTCTTCTTGAGATGTACCGCATGCTCCCAATCATCTTTAGAGTACACAAATATATCATCAAGGAAGACTAAGATGAATTCATCTAGGTAATCGTGAAAAATATTATTCATCAAGCACATAAATATGGCAGGAGCGTTTGTTAAACCAAAAGGTAGAACAGTAGACTCATAGTGACCATATTGTGTTCGAAAAGCCATCTTAGGAATATCCTCTGTTTTGATCCTAATTTGGTGATATCCAGATCTTAAGTCAATCTTTGTCAATACGGTCGCTCATATCCTTTCGTGTAGTGTAATCGTCCATTGGCCATCTCTACAGGTCTGGTTATCTGCATATTTAGGGCTATCCCTAGATTCTGTACCAATTTGAAAGATAGAAAACAATGGGTACTACCTAAATCGATCAAAAATCTGGTTTTATGCGCAGAAATCATACCCCGAATCGTGATTACAGAAACCTTTGGGAAAGAACTAACCACCATGCAACGTAAAGTAGAGTCAGCGCACTTACCCGCATCATCTACTTCCTTAATAATTGTACCTTCCTCGATGATGTTTATCGCTTTTGATTGTGCGGGTCGAAAGACTGCCTTGTTCGGGCACTCATATGTCCGATGTCCTTGCTCCCCGCAACAAAAACACAGAGCAAGTCTTTCAAATGCTCAATTTATCATTTTAAGTGTTTAACTTGGAATGGCAAGCTACATAAGCTTTTTTTCTACATCCAAAAGGAATTTTTCTATTTCCTACCAGGTTGATAACACTATCTATTTTTTCCAGCACGTGTATGTACAAAAATAGCAAGTTCTAGGAGTTAGTAGTCTTGCAACTAGTCTCTCTTGACATAAACATTTGAGATAAATGTTCTAAAGTACTTGGCTGACATTTTGGTGGATTTAGGAAGCTCAAAGGGTCTACTAATTAACTATGAAGTCTTCGTTGGCTGATGTGAAGCTGGTTGTAGTAGCACCAACTCATCTTCGGATTGCATCCATCATCTCTCTTCGGAGTGGTAATTGAGCATAGTCAAGCAACATGGGAGATGGATTTCCATCAATAATTCACAAATTGGATCAGAACAACTACCCAGCATAGTCTCTAAGGATGATGGCTTACCTTCAAGGGAGAAATCTATATGGATTCACATATGGATATGAAGCAATGCCAACCACGAGGAACAAAGGGCAACCATCACATGAAGAAGTGGAAGGAATTTCACATTGGTGTTCGAAGGATGCACTGGCAAGGTCCTGTATTCTAAACTCAATCTCTGATTTTCTTTTACCTCATGTCAAAGGATGCAAGACATCAAGAGAGACCTAGAATGCACTTGCTTCTTTCTACTCCTTCAACACTAGAGCAAGGAAGAACTAATTGTGGATGGAGTTCACAACAATGAAGAAAATCCCGAAGCAAAGTGTGACTGATTATGTCACAAAAATGAAGGATATTTTTGGCCAACTTGGAAGCATTGGAGAGGTAATTGAAGACGATCAAATCATTAAACAAATCATAAATGGAATCAAAGTAGATGACAAGTGGGTGTCTGTAATAAACCATATCACTGTGGTGGACAATTTAACTAAAAACTCTATTGCTATATGGAGCACCATAGGGTTCTCAATATAGAATAGGTTTGAATCTAAATCATGGGTAGAAAGATCTTGGTACTTGAGGTGAGAAACGTTCTTGAAGCTCTATCAACTTGATGTGAAGAATGCTTACTTGAATGGATGGATTTCAGAGGAAGTGTATATGGCACAACCTCCTAGATATGAGGATGCACATCATCCTAACTATGTATGCAAATTAAAGAAAGCTTTGTATGGATTGAAGCAAGCTCCAAGAGCTTGGAATTTCAGATTGGTGACTTATTTGCAGGACCAAGGATACAAAGCTAGCAAGGCCGATACCTCTTTGTTCATAAAGAGGAATGGATCTGAAGTGATCTATTTATGTGTGTATGTTGTGTTGATATATTTAGGTAGTGATGTGTGTGAACACTCTAGGACCACTGGAGCACTTTTTCCCCTCTTTAGGAGGTTTTTTCCCTCGGCTTGTATATACGCCTATATGCCCTAATGGGCTACTTATCTTTGTAATTCTCTAGTAATACATTCAGTATTGTGTGTTGTGCTCCAAGCTTCTTCTTCTTCCTTGTGTTCTTCGCATGCTTCCACAGATGTCTAACTCCAACAATTGGTATCAGAGCAGGTTGTCGCTTCATATAGGGCGCCATGGAGACTCCTCCATTTATAGCCTCAGATTCGCACGAAATTTGGTGAGCATACTAAGGGTGTTTCAAAGATTAAAACTGCTTCACTCTGTGGTGCCCAAATCGCGATCTGAGCTCGTTTCGGCCTCCGAATGCACTATCGTAGTGCTTGTGCAGGCTATTTCATATTTTTGTGCCAAAGGTTTATACAAGTTTCTGTTCGTGAGTATAAGCATCTCAAAGTTCTGCTACATGTTTAGCAAAGTTCGTGTGGGCAGTTCTGTTCAACTTTTTGAGATACAATCAATTTTCTGCATCAAGGTATTTTAGTCACTGGCCATAGCTGAAAGCATTGATGTATTCCATATATTGGTTGTTGAGGATAAGTTGGATGGTACCAACTACCCGTTATGGGCTTATGTGATGTGACATGTGTTGGTTGCAAAAGGACTGTGGAACATTGTGCAGGGTGTCAAAAAATGTCCTAACACACCTGCAACTATTACAACTACAGGTATTGAAGCTAGTGTAAAAGGTGTAAAAGATGATGGTATTCTGCATATTCCTGTTCGTGCTACAATTTCTGTTGCACCTATTGTAGAGCAGATTCGTTGGGATGGCAGAGATGCACAGGCACATGCAGTGATAGCTTTGTTTGTGAAACATGCCATTATTCCTCATATTCGCTCTTGGAGAATAGCTAAGGATGCTTGAGATACACTTATCACATTGTACCAAGCTAGGATGCTTACCTCTGAAAACAGTTGGAGAGTGAGCACATGAATGAAGGTGATTCTATGGACAATTTCCTAACAAAGATCAAAGAATTGAAGGAACAATTGGTTTCTGCTGATGAGGTTATACCAGATAGCTCACTTGTGCAGATTGTTCTGAGTGGTCTTCCTGATTCATATTAGAGTTTTGCTTCTACTCTTCGGTTGATGACGAAAGGAAATCCAAATGCCTTGTCATTTGAGGAGTTAGTCTCTGTTCTGTTGTAGGAAGATCAGTTCAGGCAGAATAGGTCCATTATGCGTGTTGCAGATCAAGCTCTCCTAGCTAGTCAGAAGGGCAAAGGAAAATGGAGCTCTTCCACTAGTAAGTAGAAATCTGCAAATGTTGTACATTCAAAGAACCAAGACAAAGATGAGAAAAAAATGAGAAAAGCAGAAATTGGTTTGTAAGTACTGTAAACTGAATGATCATATCATAAAGAACTTTCCAAAACTAGATGCAAAAGAGACAAAGAAGAAACAGGCTGGAATGGTTGTTGCAGAAGCCTCTACACCAAAAACGGAGTCTGCTAATCTTGTGCAGGAAGAAGAATGGGTGTTTACTACTGTTTGCAATTTTGCCCTATCTTCTCATGAGTAGTGCATGTCCATAGTAGACTCAGATGTTTGGTACTTTGACAGTGGGGCGACCAAATATATTACCTCGCACCGCAGTTTCTTCTCTTCACTCGAGCCTGCCCCTACAAGCAATACTCTTACATGCGCCAACAACTCCTCTTATCTTGTTATGGGAGTTGGTAAGATCATTTTGACTACTGCTGATGGTAGTTCTTTCACTTTGTCAGATGCTTTATTTGTGCCAGGGATCAAGAAGAACCTATTATCAGTTTCTGCATTAGCCAAGATTGGTTTGGTTGTGAAATTTGTTGATGACAGGTGTACAGTTCATGATCTTTCAAATGGTGATGTGATTATTGCTTCTGGCATTTTATGTCGTGGGTTGTATAAGCTCATAGACTATGAAAGATCTGTAACTGATTTGGCATGTGGAGTAAATGATTCTCAGGCTATGTCAGATGCAAAGCTTTGGCATGCACGCTTTGGTCATCTGAATTTTGCTCGTTTGCTATGCCTGTAGAAATCTGAAATAGTGTCCTCTTTGTCCAAACTTGAGGCACCTGGAAAACATGTTTGTGAAGGTTGTATTTTGGGCAAAATGCAGCGTTCGTCCTTTCCAAAAGATGGTTCAATTTGGGCTACTAAGAAAATGCAGCTTGTACATAATGATGTTTGTGGTCCTATGCAGACACCTGCTTTTGGGAATTATCTTTACTTCACGACTTTCATTGATGATTTTTCCAGGCATGCATGGGTATATCCATTGAAGGCAAAGTCTGAAGTCTTCATGTGCTTCAAACAATTTCTGGGTTTAGCTCAAAATCTATCAGCATGTAAAATGGGCACCATCTGTTCAGATCGAGGGGGGGAATATATGTCTTCTAATCTTAATGCATTTTTGGCTGAATGTGGGATAAAACACCAGTGTATAGTGCCGTATACACCTCAACACAATGGAGTTGCTGAACGAAAGAAGAGGTCACTCATGGAGATGGCAAGGTATACAGTCAAGAGTCATGGCTTACCACATAGTTTCTGGCTTGAGGCTGTCATGTGTGCAGCATATGTACTGAACAAGTGTCCCACTAAAGCGCTGTCCTAGAGATTTACATCGTTACATACCTAGAGTTTGAATCATCCAACTCCAAAAGCTTCTAAGAAAGACTTTCAACCCAAAAGATAGAAATCATTGATTGATCCAATATTTTAAAAATTATTATTGCACCATTGGAAAGTACTTGTTGAGAGCTTTCCAATGATTTATAACACTATAGTGTTTGGATACAAAATGATCCTCAAAATATTCATCCAAAACTGCTGAGAACTCCTTCTAGTTAAGTTTCTTCTACAATGTGTGGGTAGCGTGGATAAGATGGCATTCTTCTAAACAACCTACCTGTGTTCAAGTCTTGTGGCCAACAACAGTGTGGCAGTGCATGGAAGATGTATTTTTTGCTTTATTAAAAGCATGACGATGGTTTCGTTTTTTTTCTCCGTATAGCTTTTCATCAAGTGCCGTTTTCACGATAGATTTTGAGTTTTATCAATGCCGATCCTAGGAGTTTATGGATCGTAGCTTTATTAAATCTTTTCAATGTGCTTTTGGAGAAGTAAAGAAAACTATATAATGAAGGCCTTGGTTCATTGTATACTCACTCATTCATCTCTTGAGCACTTGGACTCAATGCAAGGTGAAGGAGAAGGAGGACTCTGCATACTTGGAGGAAGTGGAGATTTGGTGAAGAGGAGGCTATCTCTACATCTTGGTGGTGACTCTCCTCTTATGTTTAGAGGAGACTCTACACTCATGATTGATGATGATCTTGAAGATTGATGAACTTATGGAGCAATATTATGATTTAGGATGAATTAGTAACTTGTATCTTTTTTATTATTTTCATGACAATTGTATGAACTCTTCTTATTGTGAATAAATTTTTTTCTCTCATATGATGGTATGTCTTGTAAGTGATCTTATCAATTTTGTTGAGTTTTCATTATCTCTTTGAGTCTCCATTCCACCACCTGAGTTGCTTCAAGCACCCTGCGTGTGCCATTGGACTTGGCGGTTGAACTGATCCACGAATCGTGTGCCATCTTCCCAACATTTGAACCTGACATGAAGAAACGGCATTGCAACTCAGCTTGAAAAAGATTTTGTGAGTTCCTCCACAAAAACTTGCAAGTATCTTATCCTCTTGGCTTCACCCTTCTCATCGATCGAAGATGGTACAAACTTAAATTTTCACATTTTGACACATTGAAACCTCTTCTTCAAGCCAAATCAGGTACTTATATTTTACTTTTACATTCATTACATAAGTGAAAAATGGGCAAAAAGGGCGTTGCAAAACACACCACACAAGGCATAGATTCGAGTGTGGAAGCATTGATTAAAAAGAAGTCTCTAGAATATGATGAGAAATTTAAAGATCTAGAGTCACCAATAATTGCATCCATGGATGAAAAAATTTCCTCAAAGTTCGACTCAATAATTTCATGTATCACAAAGATGAATCCAATTATGAAAGAAGTTAATGACGTTATTAGTTCATTAATTACACAATTTGCTAATTTAGATGGAACTGTTCACTATGAACTTTCAAGTCTAAAAGAAAGTATGGATAATCTATCAAATCATGTGAAAAATATTACAACATTTAAAACTATTAGCTATGACATTTCAAGTGTGAAAGAAAGTATTGATAGTCTATTGGATCAAGTGAAAGAGATTGCAACATGTAAGTGTAAATATGAACATGAAGTTCAAGTTCAAAATATATCTACACATTCTATTGAACAAAGCCCTTTACTTGACCATAGAAAATTCACTCCTAGCAGCACTTTACATAGAGGAACACATAGAGTCCATAATCGACCTATTAGATGTTTTTGGTGTGATCAAATCGGTCATATATATGGGAATTGTATAGCCTATGAGAATGCATGTAGACAAAATTTGGTACTTGAAATTGAACGAAAAATATGTGATTATCCTAATCATTTACCTTTACACTTGAATTTAGGAAGAGGTGGAATTAAAGAATATTTTGATCAAACAAACTCTAAGCGAAGATCATTTAGAAAACAATGGAGATCAAAGAGTTATGATGATAAGAGATCCTTTGAACAAGAAATTATGATACCAATTGACAATCAAGTTAAATATTTTGAAGAAAAGAGAAGTGAACAAATCAAGTTGGATAAACAAAAAGTTGAACAAATTTAGCAACAAAGATTGGAAGAAGATGAGCAAGAATAGGAAAATTCAATTGAATTGAAAAATAAAGATGATGAATAGTATTTAGTATGTAATCCAAAGTTCCTCAAAAATGACAATTTCTTTGATCAAGAGAAAGTAGGAATTGCAAAATCTCAAATAAGCCATAATATGAACAATGAAGAAAATAGTGAAAGTGAACATAACTCCATAAGTGTGAATCAAGATGAATTGCTACACATAGATACAGAAAGATTTGAGAAATTTTTGAATGAACAATTACAACCAAGTAAAGAAGAGCATGAAAAACCAATCAAAGTCATAACTAATAAAGATGGCACAACCAATATCAAACTTGATGCAAAGTTCTTGTATAATGATAAGATTTTTTATCCTGAAAAGATTAAAACTTTTTCGGAAGCGAAATACAATCATATTCTAAACAAAATTCAAGATGAGATTGAAGAACAAGAAAATGATGGAAATATAAGTTTGAAAAATGACCAAGAAAGTACATCAAATCATGAACATGAAGATCAAACCAAAGTAGGAGGAATTGTTGATAAAATTGTGAAACAAATTGAGAGCCACTTTTCAGATTCTTTTGTTCCTTTGGATTTAAAAAAGAAAAATAACAATTTAATATTACATGAAAATTTTGATGAAAAAGAAAATCCTTTCGTCAAGTTCCAAAATGCCTACTAATGTGTTTTGAGAGTCTCTTTTGTAGATATTGAAGATCAACCACAAAGAGATCCATAGATAGGATATTATGAGAGAAATTGTACTGAGGATGTTAGGTAAAGCATGTGTTCTTTAAATACTAATCTTTGATGTTTTTTATGAGACAGGAACATGCTTTTTCAAATTTTTCTTTGATGATAATGATGGTCAAGATTATTGAGCATGTTTTGAGTGATTTGAAAGATTTATTTGATTGAGGAGTGAGACTTGAGTGTTGAGTTTAATGCATTTTTAGTCTTATTTTCCTACTCTCCATTGATTGCACCATATTGATTATATTTTGCATTTATAGTATGCATAAACCAATGTATATACACATATGTTGATTTCTTTATCTTGCACAATCTAATTGCACTTGTAAACAAATTAAAAAGGATGACATTCAATTTAAAAACAGATATCAAAAATTTTGAAGAACCTCATCATCAACATCCTCTTACCCATTTTTCACCATGAGTTTTTGAAAAATGCACTTAAGGTATGCATGGTAGGGTCTCATTACATGACCTTGCATTTAGGCACGTATTGAGATTAACCTATGCGCACAAAGTGATTGTAAGGATTGATGTATATCCACATTGATATGTATGTGAGTGAGCACACAAGCTTCATCACCAAATGCCTTTCATCCTACAACTTGCACCATGTTTGTTTACTTATGCACCTAAAAGTGTGCATGATAGGGTCTCATTACATGACCTTGCATTTAGGCACGTATTGAGATTAACCTATGCACACAGAGTGATTGTAAGGATTGATGTATATGCAGATTGATATGTATGTGAGTGAGCGCACAAGCTTCATCATCAAATGCCTTTCATCCTAAAACTTGCACCATGTTTGTTTACTTATGCACCTAAAAGTATGCATGATAGGGTCTCATTACATGACCCTGCATCAAGGCATATTATGAGCATTACCCATGCACTTTGAGTGATGGAAAGGATTTAATATGTATAAAAACATGAAAGGTATGAAAGTGAGCACACATACTTCATCAATGAATGCCAAATACCTTATCTTTTGCACCATATTTTTAACCATGCATTTCCAAAGTATGCAATTGATAGGGCTACATTATATGGCCTTGCATAGACATATTTTCTATCTTCCCATGCACTTGACACATGATTTCAAGATTCAATGTTCCTATGAAATGTTAGTTTATCTATGAAGCAAAAAGAAGATTTGAAGATTGGCCCATTGAGGATGATGTGCAGGTTTAGTAGGGGTGAATGTCGTAGAGATTTACATCTCTACATACCTAGAGTTTGAACAATCCAACTCCAAAATTGTAAGAAAGACTTCCAACTCAAAAGATAGAAATGATTGATTGATCCAAGATTTTAAAAATTATTATTGGACCATTGGAAAGTACTCCTTGAGAGCTTTCCAATGATATATAACATTGTAGTGTTTGGATAAAAAAGGATCCTCAAAATATCCATCCAAAACAATTGAGAACTCCTTCTAATTAAGTTTCGTGTACAATGCGTGGGCAGTGTGGATAAGAGGGCATTCATCCAAACAACCCACGTGTTTTCAAGTCTTGTGGCCAACAACAGCGTGGCAACACGTGGAAGATGTATTTTTTGCTTTATTAAAAGCACGATGATGGTTTCGTTATTTTCTCCATATAGCTTTTCATCAAGCGCCGTTTTAGTGATAGACTTTGAGTTTTATCAATGGCGATCGTAGGAGTTTATGGATCATAGCTTTATTAAAGCTTTTCAATGTGCTTTTGGATAAGTAAAAATAACTATATAATGAAGGCCTTGGTTCATTGTATACTCACTCATTCATCTCTTGAGCACTTGGACTCAACGCAAGGTGAAGGAGAAGGAGGACTATGCATACTTGGAGGAAGTGGAGATTTGGTGAAGAGAATGCTATCTCTACATCTTGGTGGTGACTCTTCTCTTATTTTTAGAGGAACTCTACACTCATGATTGATGATGATCTTGAAGATTGATGAACTTATGGAGCAAAATTATGATTTATGATGAATTGGTAACTTGTATCTTTTTTATTATTTTCATGACAATTGTATGAACTCTTCTTATTATGAATCAATTTCTTTCTCCCATATCATGGTATTTCTTGTAAGTGATCTTATCAATTTTGTTGAGTTTTCATTATCTCTTGGAGTCTTCATTCCACCACCTGAGTTGCTTCAAGCACCGTGCATGCGCCGTTGGACTTGGCGATTGAGCTGATCCACCAATCGTGTGCCATTTTCCCGAGAGTGCTATAGTCTATCACTCCATATGAGGCTTCGTATGACTGCAAGCCATCTGTTGCTCATCTGTGTGTTTTGGTTGTTTTGCATATGCATTAGTGCCTGAACAACATCGCAAAAGATTGGATGATAAAGTAGTAAAATGTATTTTTTTTGGGTAGAGTGGTGAAAGTAAAGGCTATCGTCTGTATCATCCACAGACTAAATGCATCCTGGTTAGCCGTGATGTTGTTTTTGTGGAAGATGCTATTCAACCATTGCTTTCATGTACTAAGGAGACATCTATTAGCTCCAAAGACATGTATGATACTTTTGTGCCTCTTTTTACAGGTGCATAGTCTAGTGCTGGTCCCAATGAGGCAACTTCTCAGCCTTTGCATGTTTCATGTGATGATGCAGATAATTCCATTTCTAATGCAGATGTACATGATGCACTTATTGATGAGAGAGTTGATATTGAGCACGCAAGAACTATGCCAATATGGCTGGTGTTGACCTTGCGTGAAAGTAAATTAGACCTCTGTGATATTGTACTCGATCAGGCTCTCATAGTGCCTCTTTTGCATCAGATTGCTATGCTATGGTTGCATCTAGTCTATGTGATGAGAATGAGCCTGTTTCGTTTGATGAAGCACAAAATTCAGAAAATTGGATGGCTGCTACGCAATCTGAATATGATGCAGTAATGAAGAATGGTACTTGGTCTTTATGTGACTTGCCTCCTAGCAAGAAGGCCATTGGCACTAAGTGGCTATACAAGCTGAAGCGCAACTTAATGGTACAATTGATAGGTATAACACTAGGCTTGTTGCAAAGGCTTATGCTCAGGAAAGAGGCATTGATTTTGATGAGACCTTTGTGTGAAGAGAGATGGTGGATGCAATCCAAAGATGAGTAGGTGCTGCTACAACCAGCTTCACACCAGCCAACTCAGACTTCAGAGTTGATTAGTAGACCCTTTGAGCTTCCTAAATCCACCAAAATCTCATCCAAGTACTTTGGAACATGTATCCCAAAAGTTTAAGTGAAGACAGACAAGTTGCAAGATGACTAGCTCCCAAAAACTTGCTATTTTTGGACATACACCTGCTGGAAAAACTGAACAGTGCTCGCAACCTGGTAGGAACTAGATAAATTCCTTTTGGGCATAGCAAATCAACCTAACAAGCTTCCCAATCCAAGTTAAAACACTTCAAATTAAGGACTGAGCACTGAGAACAAGATTCATCAATTTCTAGAACATGCCCATCATTCTCGAGGCTCTGCACAGATAGACCAGTGAGTAGTAAAATGCAGATATCTCAAAAACTGTTAATCCAATGATCATGAAAGTTTTTATGCCGAAACAAGATAGTAAGAGCTATCTACCCCACATTAAAAAACTAAATAGTGTTGAGTAGAACTCGAGATATGACCTTCTCAAGTTACTGCTCTAAGTGAGTATAGCATAGAACAAAACAGAGAAGTAGATAATGACAAATGTATAGATTCACATATGATTACAACCACATTGGCAATGAATGTTTGCACAATGGGAGTAGAATGATAGAGCTATAGAGTAAGCTCTTCAATCTCTACAAATTGACAAGAAATGGTCACGTACAAGGCTTGTTAATCGCCTCTTCCTTCTTGTTCTTTTTATAGCTATTCTTGGAGGGAGTTTTGAATTCGAATTCGAATGGCTCCACCGAAAAGTGATCCCCAAAGTTAGGCGATATTCCCTCAGCTCAAAATCTAATGGTTTTAGGTAGTTAGAGCCACGAATTTGATTTTACATCATGGATGAGGTAAGCCATCTTTTTTCTTTTTCTTTTTTCAATTACAAGAGATAAAAATGAACTCTTTTACAAGAGGTGTTCACATGACTACACATGTGACTTAGAAATGATCATAATATCAAGCATATCAAGCATGTAGGCTTGGGTAAAATGCACCAAGAGCTTCCCCTCACGCCTAACATGCTTGGCCTCCAAATAAGTCTTCAATTGTCCTTGATTTCCTGCAAGCCAATCATCAACTTGAATCTACTTAACTTTGTACCATCAAGAGCTTTAGTGAACATGTCTACACATTGCATATCTATAGAGACATAGGATAGTTGAATATCCTTGCTCATTAGCTTCTCCCTTACATAATGGTAGTGGACTTCAATATGCTTGGTTCTAGCATGGTATACCGGATTAGCTGCTAGATGTAGTGAGCTTGTGTTGTCACCAAAAATGTGAGGTGATGAAGAATGAAGTCCAAGATCTGTGTACAAATACTTTAACCATATGATTTCTTGATTTGCATTAGCCAAACCTCTATATTCGGCTTCAATAGAAGATAATGCCACGGTTGGATGCTTTTTGGATGACCAAGAAATGATTTTTGAACCTACAAATGATATATACCCGGATGTGCTTCTTCTATCATCTCTAGATCTGGCCCAATCTGCATCTGAGTAGACCTTTAGCTCAATATCTGAAGTAAATGAATAAACCAAACCTTCATTCATGGTTCCCTTTAGGTACTTGAGGACTCTCTTGGCCGCTTCCATGTGTGGTCTTCTCTGCTTATGCATAAACTGACTCAATATGCTAACACTATAGCCTATATCCTCCCTTGTGAGTGTTGCATAGTGCAAACTTCCAAGCAAGCTTTGATAGCTTATGATGTCTTCAATTGGCTCTCCTTCATAAGCACTAAGCTTATGATTTTTCTCCATAGGTGTACCTGCACACTTGGTGTTTTCCATCTAGAACTTGATGAGCATGTCATGCACATACTTCCTTTGTGTGATGTATATACCTGAACCTGTGTAGATTAACTCCAATCCAAGAAAATGAGTGAGTGGTCTAAGGTCACTTATTTTGAACTCCTCCTTCGTTTGACTCTTTACCTATTTGATTCCTTCAAGATCATTGCCTGTGATAATAATATCATCAACATACACACATAAATAGATCACTTCAGATCCATTCCTCTTTATGAACAAAGAGGTATCCGCCCTGCTAGCTTTGAATCCTTGGTCCTACAAATAAGTCACCAATCTGAAATTCCAAGCTCTTGGAGCTTGCTTCAATCCATACAAAGCTTTCTTTAGTTTGCATACATAGTTAGGATCATATGCATCCTCATATCCAGGAGGTTGTGCCATATACACTTCCTCAGAAATCCATCCATTCAAGAAAGCATTCTTTACATCAAGTTGATAGAGCTTCCAATTTCTAGATGCAGCAAGACTAATGAGAACCCTAATTGTAGGCATTTTTGCAACAGGAGAGAAAGTCTTGTCATAATCAATACCATGGGTTTCAGCTGGATTCCTCTTGATTTTGTATATCCATCGAGATCCAATTACCTTAATAGATGGCTTGTTAGGTACAAGCTCCCAAGTGTCATTCTCCTTCAAGGCTTCCATTTCTTCAACCATTGCATCTCTCCAAGCTTTGTTGCTTTGTGCTTCTTCAAATGTGGTAGGTTCTTCATTGGTTGAATCCTTTGCAATGTAGATTGAGTGCTTGGTGACCAAAGAAGTATCATAACCAAACCTCTGTGGTTTCTTCTTCTCCCTTGAAGACCTTCTAAGTGCTTCTTGCATCTTTGCTTTACCTTTGTTCTTCCATAGCTTTAGTGTTTCCAAGTCTTCTAGGTCAATCTCCGAATCACTTTCTTCAATCTGCTTTGGCTCCTTTGGTTGAAGTGATGGAAAATCTTCATCTAAGTCATAAGGCAGCTTCACTTTCCTGTCATCATCAAACCATGATTTGTTTTCATCACAAATTACATCTCTACTCACAGAAAATCCTTTATTGGTTGGCTCGTACAATCTATATCCTTTTTGGTTTTGATCATAACCAATGAATACACACTTCTCTTCCTTGGGATCCAATTTCCCTCTTACCTGAGAAGGAATGTGAGCATAGGTTAAGCATCCAAAGATTTTACAATGCTCTAGACCAGGTCTTCTTCCATTCCACACTTCAAATGGAGTTGTTCCATCTAGTGACTTAGATGGAAGTCTATTTATGAGATATGCGGATGTAGACACAGCCTCTGCCCATAGGTAGTTTTGGCAATCCCTTTTCGTTGACCATGGACCTTGCAGCTTTGACAATAGCTCTGTTTCTCCTCTCTGCTACGCCATTGAGTTCGGGTATATACCTTGTAGTAACTTTCCTTTAATGCCTCTTTCATGCAAGAAGGCATCAAATTCAAAAGAGATATATTGCAAGGTTGAGATGATTGGAATCTCCCCCTGCCTTGCTTTCCACCTCTGCCTCTTCCTCTAGCTCTTCCTCTACCTGCAAATTTGCTTGGAAAGAGCTACCTTCATCTTCATTCTTCCTATTCTTTGACTTGTCCTTGACCTTAGCTTTATCAGAATATAAGGTAGAAGTTTGATTACCTCTTGAGGACTCACCACCTTTGCTAATCTTTGCTTCATGAGTGAAAGAGTTGGCCCATGAGTGTGTTGAGGTCGGGTATATGCATATTCCATGTATAAATCCATGGCTGTTGTGAATGACTCCCACTTGTCGTCTGCTTTGATTCCATTTATGATTTGTCTAATGATTCGCTCCTCTTCAATTACCTCTCCAATGCTTCCAAGTTGGTCGGAAATCTCCTTCATCTTTGTGACATAATCAGTCACATTTTGTTTCGGGCTTCTCTTCATTGTTGTGAACTCCATCCACAATTGGTTCTTCCTTGCTCGAGTGTTGGAAGAGAAGAAAGAAGCAAGTGCATTCCAGGTCTCTCTTGATGTCTTGCATACCTTGATATGAGGTAAAAGAAAATCAGAGATTGAGTTTAGAATATAGGACCTTGCAAGTGCATCCTTCGAACACCAATTTGAAAGTCCTTCTACTTCTTCATGTGATGGTTGCCCTTTGTTCCTCATGGTTGTCATTGCTTCATCTCCGGATATGAATCCATATAGATTCCTCCCTTGAAGTTAAGCCTCCATTCTTAGAGACCATGCCGGGTAGTTTTTTCAATCCAATTTGGCAATTGTTGATGGTAATCCATCTCCCATGTTGGTTGACTATGCTCTGATACCACTGTGAAGAGAGATGGTGGATGCAATCCAAAGATGAGTAGGTGCTGCTACAACCAGCTTCACACCAGCCAACTGAGACTTCAGAGTTGATTAGTAGAGCCTTTGAGCTTCCTAAATACACCAAAATATCATCCAAGTACTTTGGAACATGTATCCCAAAAGTTTAAGTGAAGACAGACAAGTTGCAAGATGACTAGCTCCCAAAAACTTGCTATTTTAGGACATACACCTACTAGAAAAACTAAATAGTGCTCTCAACCTGGTAGGAATTAGATAAATTCCTTTTAGACATAGCAAATAGACTTAGCAAGCTTCCCAATCCAAGTTAGAACACTTCAAATGATGGGCTGAGCACTGAGAACAAGATTCATCAATTTCTGGAACATGCCCACCATTCTCCGGGCTCTCGAGAGATAGACCAATGAGCAGTAAAATGTAGATATCTCAAAACATGTAAATCCAATGATCATGAAAATTAATATCTTTCAACAACACGACAGCGAGAGCTATCCACCGCACATTAAAACACTGAAAACTATTGAGTAGAACTCGAGATATGACCTTCTGAAGTTACTACTCTAAGTGAGTATAGTAGAAGAACAAAACAGAGAAGTAGATAATGACAAATGTATAGATTCACATATACTTTCAACCACATTGGCAATAAATTTTTGCACAATGGGAGTAGAATGATAGAGCTATGGAGTAAGCTCTTCAATCTATACAAATTGACATGAATGGTCACGTACAAGGCTTGCTAATCGTCTCTTCCTTCTTGCTCTTTTTATAGCTATTCTTGGAGGGAGTTTTGAATTCGAATTCGAATGGCTTCCCACCTAAAAGTGATCCTCAAAGTTAGGAGATATTCCATCAGCTCAAAATTTCATGGTTTTAGGTAGTTAGAGCCACGAATTTGCTTTTACATCATGGATGAGGTAAGCCATCTTTTCCTTTTTCTTTTTCAATTACAAGAGATAAAAATGAACTCTTTTACAAGAGGTGTTCACATGACTACACATGTGAATAACAAATGATCATAATATCAAGCATATCAAGCATGTAGGCTTGGGTAAAATGCACCAACCCTTTGCACCTACATGTCGTATGACTACTGTTCGGGAGCATTTCTGCACTTGCAGCCCATCATGGTTGGAATGTACATTAGTTGGACATTAAAACACCATTTTTGAAATGGTGACTTGCATGAAGAAGTGTATGTTTTTTCAGCGCCGTGGCTTTGTGCAGAAAAGGGCATGAAAAGCAGGTGTGGAGGTTAAATAAGGCATTATATGGTTGAAGAGCAAGCACCATGTGCTTGGTATGAGAAGATACATGCCTATCTGATTGCACATGGTTTTTGAGAACAATCCAACTGAAAGCATCTTATATGTGCAGCGTGCTAATGATGTGCTTCTGATCATTGTTGTCTATGCTGACGACATGCTGCTCTGTGGTCCTATTGAGAGGCATATTGCTGATTTTAAGGCTGATTGCATGCCAGATTTGAAATGTCTGATTTGGGGCATTTGCATCACTATTTGGGCATTCAGTTTATGCAAGTTGATGGTGGAATGCCTTTGTGTAAAATGAAATATATTGACACATTATTGCAGCGTTTTGGCCTTGAAGACTCTGAGCCTATTGCCACTTCTATGGAGACAAGTTTACGATTGAGTCTTCATGATGCTAGAGATGCATTTGATGATGTTCTCTATCAACAGGCTGTTGGATGCTTGATTTTACTTATGCATT
>MU261024.1:7500-12500 GCA_020310875.1 Ceratopteris richardii
CACATTGAATATTAGTGGACACATATGATAATTGGATTTCCTTGCTAAGTAATTTCTCCCTCACATAGTGGTAATGAACCTCTATGTGTTTTGTCCTAGCATGATAAACAGGGTTAGCAGCTAGGTGAAGTGAACTTGTGTTATCACCAAATATAATTGGTGGCCTTGTGTATAGGCCCAATTCTGAATAGAGTAACTTCAACCATATTGCTTCTTGAGTAGCATTGGCTAGCCCTCTGTACTCTGCCTCAGTAGATGATAGGGCTACTGTGGGTTGTTTCTTGGATGACCAAGAAATTGGTTTATCACCTGCAAAGCATATGTAACCAGATGTACTCCTCCTGTCATCCTTGCAACCTGCCCAATCTGCATCTGAGTATACCTTGATGTCAATGTCTGATGAATATGGATAATACAAACCATGATTTTGTGTTCCCTTTAGGTACTTAACTATCTTCTTGGCTGCCTCCAAATGTGGTACTCTTGGCTTATGCATAAATTGGCTAAGTACACTAACACCATATGAGATATCAATCCTAGTTAAGGTAGCATAATTAAGACTACCTACCAAACTTTGGTAACCTGTAATATCCTTGAGTTCTTCTCCTTCATGTGCACTGAGTTTGTGGTTGACCTCCATAGCAATGTTTGAGACTTTAGCTTCCTGCAAATTAAACTTCTTGACCATGTCCTGAATGTACTTCTTCTGGGTAATGAATATACCTGAATTTGTGTAGATCAATTCAAGTCCTAGGAAGTACTTCAATAATCCAAGATCATTGATCTTGAATTCCTTCATCATTTGACCTTTGATGTGTCTAATTCCTTGAACATCATTTCCTGTAATAATGATGTCATCAACATAGACACACAAGTATATTACCTCTGAATTGTTCTTCTTTATAAACAATGAAGTATCTGCTTTACTCATCACAAATCCTTGATCCAAGAGATAGGTTGTCAACCTGTAATTCCATGCTCTAGGTGCCTGCTTCAATCCATACAGAGCCTTCTTCAATTTGCAAACATGATTTACCTTATTGGGATCCTCATATCCAGGTGGTTGTGACATGTAGACCTCTTCAGATATCCATCCATTCAAGAATGCATTCTTTACATCCAATTGGTACATGTTCCAATTCTTGGATTCAGCTACACTCACCATAATTCTGATAGTTGGCATCTTTGCCACAGGAGAAAATGTCTCCTCATAATCAATGCCTTGGGTTTGTGCAAAACCCTTGGCTACCAACCTAGCTTTGTACCTGCTTATTGTACCATCTGAGTTCCTTTTGAGTTTGTAGATCCATCTGGATCCTATCACCTTCATGGAGTCCTTCTTGGGTACCAAGTCCCAAGTATCACTCTCCTTGAGAGCCTCCATTTCTTCATCCATTGCTTCCTTCCATTCTGGTTTAGTAATAGCTTCCTCAAATGTACCTGGTTCTTCACTTAAGATATCCTTTGCAAGATATACAGAGTGCTTGGTTACAAGTGAAGTATCATACCCATACCTAATTGGTTTCTTCTTTTCTCTTGAAGATCTCCTCATAGCTTGAGTTGAGGATTCTGGATTGTCTTCAAGTTGCTTCATCTTCATCTTCCCTTTGGATTTCCAAGCCTTGAATTCTTCAATGTTGATGGTGTCTTCATCATCTGAACTTGTGTCCTCATTCTGAGTTGGTTCTTGCCTGACAAGCTTTGGAAAGTCTTCTTCCATATCATAAGGTAGGCTAACTTTCCTGCACTCATTATCATACCATGAATCATTTTCATCAAAGATGACATCTCTGCTTACCTTGAAGCCTTTATTTGAGGGGTTATAGAACCTGTATCCTTTCTGATTCAAATCATAACCAATAAAGATACACTTTTCAGCCTTAGGGTCTAGCTTTCCCCTTACCTGTGATGGAATATGCACATATGCAACACACCCAAAGATCTTGCAATGATCCAGAGATGGTCTCTTACCATGCCAAGCCTCATAGGGTGTCATTCCATCAAGTGTCTTTGATGGCAACCTGTTGATTAAGTATGTGGCAGTAGATACACTCTCTGCCCAAAGATAATTTGGTAATTTTTTCTCATTAAGCATAGACCTAGCTGTCTCCACAATGAGTCTATTCCTTCTTTCAGCTACCCCATTTTGTTCAGGTGAGTACCTTGTGGTAATCTCCCTCTTGATGCCTCTTTCCTGCAAGAAGTCTTCAAAGTCATTGGAGAAGTATTCTCCACCACCATCAGACCTTAACCTCTTCAAATGTCTACCTGTTTGATTCTCTACTAGTGCAAGATACCTTTTGAAACAATTAAATACTTCATCTTTATGTTTCATGAAGTACAAAACAGTCCATCTGCTATAGTCATCAATAAAAGATACATAGTACCTTGATCCAGATATGGATGGCTCCTTGCTTGGTCCCCAAACATCTGTATGCACCAATTCCAAGTAGTCTTCATGCATAAAACCTTTTTTGGTATATGGCAATCTGTGTGACTTACCAAATTGACAAGCCCCACACTTGTATATCATGTGTTGCTTGGATACATTAGGTATCCCAAGCACACATTGATCCCTACTCATCTGCTTTATGGTCCTCTCTCCAATGTGACCCAATCTCTTGTGCCACATCTCCAATTCTGATAGGGTTTGGTCCTTATAGTTGTACAAGGCAATGTTCTTAGTATCCTCAAGTTCAAAAGTAAATAGTCTACTTGATTTCTCTCCCTTGGCTATCCTTCTGAATCCATGTCTTGGATCCTCCACATATGCACCATGTTGAGTGAACCTGACCTGCAGACCTTTTTCAACAATCTGACCTACACTCATCAGATTCTTGGTGATTGTTGGAACATACAATACTCTGCTTAGCAAATTCTGATTACCATCACTTGTTTTGACATTACCTACTTTAACCACTGAATGTTTAGTGTCATCACCTGTCTGCACTTGGTGCTTGCCTTTAGGTTCTTCCAAATCAGAGAGTAAGGCAACATTCCCAGCTACATGGTTAGAGCAACCTGAGTCAATATAGAACAAATGATCATCATTGATACCTGATTTAGATGTCATGTTCATAATCAACAAGGAATCATCTTGATCCTCTGCATAATTGTTGTAATCCTTTCTGTTCCTGTATCCTCCTTGATAATTGCCATTGTGATTGTAGCTATTGTTGTAGTTATTGTTGTAATTATTGTTGTAACCATGGTAGCCTTGAGATTGATTGAATCTGCCTCTTCCTTGAGAGTATCCTCCTCTTTGGTGACCTCTTCCTCTTTGGTTCTTGTAGTTTTTGTAGCATTCATCTGTAGTATGGTTAGACAAGCCACAAATATTGCATGGAGATTGATTATAGGGTCTCCCCCTACCTGACTTACCTCCTCTGCCCCTACCTCTAGATGATCTACCTCTCCCTGCATAGTTTGCTTGGGAGGTAGAGCCTTCTTCATCAACCTTCTTACTTTTACCCTTATCTTTAGACTTCTTATCTGTATATAGGGCAGAGGGATTGTTACCTTTTGATTGCTCTCCATTCTTTGTGATCTTTGCTTCATGTGTAAAGAGTTGTCCAATCAGAGTTGTTAGATCAGGTGCTTGGATGTCCATGTACAAGTCCATTGCAGTGGTAAAGCTCTCCCACTTGTCATCTGCTTTGAGTCCATTGATCACTTGTCTGACTATTTGCTCTTCTTCAATTTCTTCTCCAACACTTGCAAGTTGATCTGCAATGTCTTTGACTTTGGTGACAAAATCTGAAACACATTGTTTTGATTGCTTCCTGAGAGTTGTAAACTCAATCCATAGCTGATTCTTTCTGGCCCTTGTGCTTGATGAGAAGTATGTTGACAAGGTTTCCCAAGTCTCTTGGGAAGTCTTACAGTTCCTAACATGAGGTAGAAGGAAATCAGAGATAGAGTTTAGAAGATATGACCTTGCCAAAGCATCTTTAGCACACCATTGATTTAGTCTCTCATGCTCATCCTTTGTAGGTAGGCCTCTGGTTTTGAATGAGGGCAACTCCTCATCTCCTGATATGTATCCATACAAGCTTCTCCCTTGTAGATAAGTCTTCATTCTTAATGACCATGCCTGGTAGTTATTCCTATCCAATTTGTCAATGAAGGAAGGGAAACCATCACCCATGATTACCTTATTTGCTCTGATACCACTGTTGGATGTAATGGCTGGGTACAATCAGAAGATCAAGTTGGTGCTGCTAGACCTGCTTCACACCTGCCCTCTTTTCCTTTCAGATATGGTTAGGAGACTCCTTGAGTTTCCAAATGACACCAAGAAACTATATATGTGCTTTAGAAAGTGATTGTGTAATGACCAAATCAAAACAGATGATTTTGAACCTTCACAACTCCAAAAACTTTCTATTCCTGTATTGATACCTGCTCAGTTCTAAGCTCAGTGTGACCAGCACACTTGCAATTGGTTTAATTCCTTCTGGGAGTATTAAATTAACTTAACAAGCTACCATTAGCAAGTTAAATCACTCCAAATAACAAACTATACACTGAGCATGATCTTTAGCAAAATCAGGGACACCCCCGACTTTTTAGGAACAACACAGAAATATACCAGTGATCACTTCGACAGTGATTTCTCCCAATTGGCTGAATAGAATGACTTGAAATTTTGTAGTGTTGTAGAATGCTTTGAGCTGGTTCCAATGAGCCCTGGTTCATCAAATTTGGTTCAGTAGATCTTGAGATATGTCCTGTTGAAGTTGACAGACTTTGAGGTGAATGACTCAGAGAACACAGAGTTAAGAACTATGAGTATATGTATTGAAACTATCAAATGTACATTCCCATTGGCATGTAGAGTGATGCTCAATGGTACTCAGAGGTGTAGGCTCAATAATAGCTCTCACACACTCAATGATCTGCTTGGATTAGTCTCGGGAAGTGAGCTCATTGCCCGCGACTTTTTCATTGGTTTTTTATAAGAGTTTGAAGAAGATTTGAATTTCAAATTCAAATGTAGG
>MU261024.1:37500-42500 GCA_020310875.1 Ceratopteris richardii
CACTTACTCCATAGAAGATATCTACTCTAGTGAGATTAGCATAATTCAAGCTTCCAACAAGACTTTGATAACTAGTTACATCTTCAATTAATTCTCCTTCATGAGCACTTAGCTTCAGATTTACCTCCATGGGTGTACCTGCAATCTTTGTATTTTCCATCTTGAACTTGATGAGCATATCTCCAATGTACTTTCTTTGAGTGAGGAACATACCTTTCTGTGTATATACCACTTCCAAGCCTAGGAATTATGTGAGTAAGCCAAGATCACTGATCTTGATTCTTCCTTCATTTGAGCTTTGATCCTTCTGATTCCATCTGCATGATTTCGTCTAATGATTATATCATCAACATATACACAAAGGTATATGACCTTTGAATGAATCCTCTTAATGAAGAGGGAAGGATCTTCCTTCCTTCTAATGAAACTTTTATCATGCAAGTAAGTGACAAATGTATGATTCAAAGCTCTAGGAGCTTGTTTCAAGCCATACAAAATCATAACCATACCTTTTTGAATTTCTTTTCTCTATAGTAGATCTTCTTATAATTTCTTGAGGTGATTGTGCCACATCTCTCATCTTCTACACTTTGGTTTTGCCTTTGGAGTTCCAAGAATTGATTTCCCATCTTGGAGTCTTTTATTCATCTTTAGAATCACTTGATGCTTCAAGTGTAAGCTCATTCTTCTTTGAAAATGTTGGAAAGTCTTCCTCTAGGTCATAGGGAAGTTTGATTTTCCTAGAATCATTTCAAACCAAGATTTTTTTCATAAAAAACAACATCTCTACTTACAATAAAACCTTTGTTGCTTGGATTATATAGCATATAACCTTTTTGATTAATTTGATAGCCAATGAATATGCATTTATCTGCCTTTGGATCTAATTTTCCTCCGATTTTTGAAGCTATGTGTGCAAATTCTATGAACCCAAAGATTCTACAATGATCAAGGCTAGGACTTCTTCCATTCCATGCCTCATAAGGTGTCATCCCATCTAATGCTTTTGATGGGAGTTTATTGATAAGATAGGTGGTTGTGGATACAATCTCTGCCTACATGTAGTTGGGCAACTTCTTCTCATTTAGCATTGACCTTCCAACCTCTAATATGGTTCTATTTCTTCTCTCTGCCACTCCATTTTTCTCTCGAGTATACCTCGTTGTAGTCTCTCTTTTGGTTCCTCTCTCTTGGAGATAAGAATCAAATTTGTGGGAGAAATATTATCCTCCTTTATCTCACCTTAGCCTCTTCAAAGTCTTACTTGTTTGATTCTCTACTAATGCTAGATATTTCTTAAAACATGAGAACACTTCATTTTTATGCTTCATAAAATATAGTACTTTCTATCTCGTACAATAATCAATGAATGATACAATACTTAAATCCAAAGATTGAAAGCTCCTTGCTTGGTCCCCATATGTTAGTATGGACTAGCTCCAATAGGTCTCCATGAATGTATCCCTTCTTTGTGAATGGTTGTCTATGAGACTGGCCAAATTAACAAGCACTACATTTGTATATCATATGTTGTTTGGATACATTTGGTAGATCAAGCACACTCTAATCCCTAATGATTATCTTCAAAGCCCTTTCACCTATATTAGCTAACCCTTTGTGCCAAATTTCCAAATCTGATAGAGATTGGCTACCATAATTGAACAATGCAATGTTTCTAGTATCTTGGAGCTCAAATGTAAATAATCTACCTGACTTTTCTCCTCTTGCTATCCTCTTGAATCCCTGATGTGGATCCTTAACAAATGCTCCATTCTTAGTGAAGCTGACTTGCAATCCTTTTTCAACAATATGTCCTACACTTATGAGGTTTTTGATGATGGTTGGCACATACAATACCTTGCTGAATACATTCATGTTACCATCTAAAGTCTTCACATTGCCTATCTTTTCCAGTGAATGCCTTCTGTCATCTCCTATTTGGATTTCATGTCTATTCCTTGGATCTTCCAAGTCTGAGAGTAGAGCTACATTCCTTGCTACATGACTTGAGAAACTTGAGTCTATAGAGAATACATGTTCATCTATTTTACCTTGCTTCATGGTCACGTTCATTAGAAGTAATGAATATTCTTGAGTTTGATCATTTACATAGATGTTGTAGTCTCTCCTTCCTCGATTTCCACTTTGGCAGATGTTGTAGTAACCATTGTTGTTGTTGAATCTACCTCTTGAGCTTTCATAGCCTCCCCTGTTGTAACCTCTTCCTCTTTGGTCTCTAGGATTCTTAAAACAATTCTCAGTAATGTGATTAATTACGCCACATATGGCACATGGAGAGGTGCGTTGAGCGCTCTCCCTACCTTTTCTTCCTCCTTTGCCTCTTCCTCTTGAAACTCTACCTCTTCCTATAAATTTTCCTTGAGATGTACTACCTTCATCATCACATTTTTTTTCTTTGCCTTTGCTATCTTTGTTTTGTTCTTATCTATATAGAGAGCAGAGGATTGATTACCTTTTGATTTGTCTCCATTCTTCATAAGCTTTGCCTCATGTGTGAACAATTATCTCATGAGGGTGTTGAAATCAAGGACTTGCATGCCCATGGCTTTGGTGAAGGCTTCCCTTTTGTCATCTACTTTATTCCATTTATCACTTACCTAACTATCTACTCTTCATCAATGATTTATCCAATACTTCCAAGTAGACTTGCTATGTCCTTCATTTTGGTCACAAAATTATTCACTTTGCTTGGGCATCTTCTTGACTGTGGTGAACTCCATCCATATTTGATTCTTCCTTGCCTTGGTACTTGATGAGAAGAATGCTTCAAGAGCATTCCAGGTCTCTTGTGAAGTCTTGCAACTCATGATGTGTGGAAGTAAAAAATCAAGATTGAGTTAAGAATATATGACCTTTCTAGAGCATCCTTTGAGCACCATGTGGTTAACCTCTCTTGTTCTTCTTGATTTCGTTCTCCTTTGCTTCTGGGGATTGGCATCATTTCATCTCTAGCAATAGGAACAATGTATCCCACCTTAATTAGGCGGTTTGCTTCATGTTTAACCTAATTTGCAAAGTTGGGATTCATTCTATATTGCTCTTACATCATCAGAGTTGCATCGGGCTTGAGTAAAATTCTATGATGATATAATATGGGATCTAAAACCGTTCATGTCTATGTAAGTCCATGCAAACACATCTTTATATTCCTTTAATAATACAATTCAGGCCATCTGGAATTCTGGAGCAAGATTTGCATAGATTTGCATTGGTTTAGGTTCTTCTAGTGTGCCTAAATTCACTACTTCTAACAAATCTTCCTCAACACATATCTTCTAGAGCTCCATTCGATCTTTAATCACCAGGTCCTTATCTCTGTCTACTTCAAGGTCCAAATGCTTTGTGCAAATTGATGTTGCCATGCCACCACAGACCAAGTTGACCACTTGTTCGATTTCAACTACTCCAAATGACAATAAGTCTTAGTTAGCCTCTAGAAATTGCTTCTCTTCATCCTCCTCTAGTCAGTCCAACATATGTGGTGGTTCCACTAATATCGAATTATTTTCTAGAGGGCAATATTGCTCATCGTCCAACTGGAGCAAAAATTTCACGTGTCCCTTCCTGAATGTAATTGTTTTGGCATCCCTGTTTTGTCATATTTTGGCATTCCAAAACCGCGATCTTCCCAATAATAGATTATAATCCAAATTCCTTCCTTTAAGTTCAAGCACGATGAAGGTAATAAGAAATACCACGTGCAAAATTACTATTGGAATGTCTTTGATAAGTCCCACTAGTTGTAGTCATTATTGATCGGCCATCCACACAAAGAATGGAGCTAATTCGATGCTATTCTAGCCCATTTGCCTACAAGTAGTAGTAGAAGCAATGTTGATGCTAGATCCACCGACAATCAAAACGTTTGAGATAGCCTTGTTTTTGTACCATATAGTAATATTAGGGAATACATAGTCCACTACCCTATCTGAAATGTCTCTGACCACCCTAACGGTGGCTTCCAGAATCGGGTCTGGAAAATGTCCTTGTCGCAAATGTTTGAGTAACATTTCTTTGAAGGTCGAAAGTAGTTCTAGCAAGGCACCCAAGGGTAGTTAAACCTGTGAATTATGTAATAAGTGAGAATATGTACCTTCTTTAGACACTACCAGATTCACAAAATTCCGTTTCTATTTTTCGATAAACATCCAATTTTGCAATTCGGTACTGGACCCTTGGCCACTAGAACTTAACTTTTGAGTTATAAATTGTAAACTTGGCTAATTGTTCTGAGCTTTCTACTTCTTCTATAACTGCTCTATCCTCCTGAGCAAGTACACTGTGTAAACTAGCAAGGACATCCAATTGTCCTATGTGTCTGCAAATCTACAATGTGCAGATATGCTAACCAAATCTTTGGATGGAACTAAGATGGAAAGGTTCAAGATGATGATTAGATTGCAAGAAATCAAGGAGAAATGAAGACCAAGCATGCTAGGCTTGAGAGGGAGCTATTGGAAAAAATGAATCCAAGCCTACATACTTGAACAATTAGCATTCACTTCATATAGTGGAACCATTCCATAAGTGCGGTCTAGATTTTATTGGCCCTATTAAACCACCTGTAGCTAGAACCGGAACCCTCTACATTCTGACATGTATAGACTATTGCACTAGATGGACTAAGGCCTAGGCTACCAAGAATGCTACTACACGGAAAGTAGTAAGAAAACTTCAACATGAAATGTTTCCATGTTTCTAGTTACCTCTTGAATTAGTGTCTGATCAGGGCACACATTTTTTGAATCAATTGATTACGAAGATCACTTTAGAATATCAAATCAAGCATAAATTCAGTTCACCTTACTACCCATAGGCCAACGGATTAGTGAAGAGTACCAGCAAAGTTTTTTTGCACATGTTGCAAAAAATGTTGCTTGATTCTATGACCAATGGGAAATCATTCTTCCTACAGTACTTTGGGCATACTACACTTCATATATAGTTTATGTGGGAAGTACTATATTAAAACTTCTATA
>MU261024.1:45000-75000 GCA_020310875.1 Ceratopteris richardii
CATCTGAAGAAAAATAAAAGAGAGTGGAATAGTTGCAAGAAGAGGTAGAGCAGAAACATAAAGCCTTGTAGATGTTAAAGAAGGCTAACAAAGAGTTAGCAGCCAAGCTTCAAAGGGAGGAGAAAGAAGTACAAAGATTGAAGCATAAAGTTAATAAACAGATTGACAAAATGTCAAAGCAGGAAAGAGCCATTGGTGAAGCAGAAGAAAGATTGGCAGTGCGGAACTCCGAGTATACTAAGCTTGAATCCAAACTCCACACTATACATGAAAGCTTTGATATGGCTAAGGCTCAGCTGGTTGGCATTGCAGAGTTAGAAAAGCAAGTCAAAGTGTGGAAACAATGATGTACAGATGCCAATTTAGTTCTGGAAGGAAAGAAGCATAGGTCATAGGGGTGAAGAAAAATATGATAATTTTGGAATAAAAACACAAGAGAGAGTTATAAGGAGCGAAGAATTTAATAAGAGAATATATTGAGAAATTATTGGATATTACTATTTCTTTTGACCACATAGATAAAGTCCAGAATAGGATTCCAGAACTAGAAGCTACGACGGTGAATATAGAAGTCCAAGTCAACATTATTGGATCCAAAGGAATTTCTGGAAACAAAAATTAGAGTAGCCGAAGAAAACGAGGAAATGTTTAAGGAACTTAGGTATGACATAGAGCGTATTATGAACCCCAAACTTCAGAATAATGATGATGATTTGTAACCAACTTTTGTAATTTGGTGGGTTCAGATCCACCGTGTGTGCGAGTGTTAGCCATCAGAACAGATTGACCATAATCTTGTAATTTACCTTTCGTAATGGGAAAAGGGGTTTTAATTTATGGAGATCTAAAGAGTTTCCAAAAGTTTAGTGCCTTACAAAGTACAATGTGAAGTAGGGAAGAGAGATGAAAAGAGAGTGGTGGGGTAGTCAAAGAATTTTATCTATGCAGAACGGCTTAGTCTGGAAAATCTAAAGAACAGAACTCTGTCTTATGTAAATGTAGAGTGTAGAAGTATCTATGATACTGTATGAAGTTTGTAATTCTAAATTCTATAAAAAATCTAAATTACTGTAATTCTCTTTGTATAATGTTGATAATATGAAAACTATAACTTATGTGGCACTAACTTAAGGAACATAAACACATGTTGTGATTGCGGTAATCATAGTCATAATCCCCGTTCCTGCACCCTAACCTTTGGAATTGTGCTATAAGTTCTAACTATAAAATCAATGACATACAGATGGCACATTTGTTTCTTGCCTTCTCACTCATTTGTGGAATTTAGGATTTTCCTTATGTACTTTTCTTTATATATTGCACTTGTTTTATTGTTGTTTTAGATCATTCTTGTCATTCCTTTTATGTAATAGAAGAAGAAGAAGGAGATTATTCTTCCTTGCCTCAATTTGGGTGTTTGCTCCCCTTTGATTGTGAGAGTGTGCTTGTGAGCTCTCTTCCTTATCTCCTTCCTCGTGACATGGTATCAAAGCCAATGTGGCTGTAGAGAGCTCATGGAGAAGGCCAATGTTGAAGAGTATGCAAGAAGTCATGGATAAAGTGCGATTCACAAATGACCTTAGATTGCTATGAAAATTGGCATGGAGGAAGAAGACGTCAAAATATTTTCAATATTTATCCCTTTAGGGTCACTTGTTCTTGTCAGATTTCTATTTCCAAGCCATCTTGATCTCCATCTCAAGCCCGCAAGGTGGGGCTCATATAAAATTCAGGTCAATTTGCAAAGTTCTAACTTGCGTTGTCGGAGAGAATTCTCTCTCCCCAACTTGATGAAGACTTTGCAGGTGATTTGCACAAAAGGTTGTATTTGATGAGTCATCCGAAAGTGGATGAATCTTGGATGTTGCACGAGATTTCCAATGCAATATGTTGAAGTTTCAAGTCAAGTTGAAATTAAAGTTTTTGTCAACTTCAAACAAAGTTACCTATTACAGGATGAAGAGAACAACAGGCTTTTCATATCCACTACAATGGATGATTGAAAATTCTATTATGAAAAACCATCAAATGATTTTATGCTAATATTTATGATAAGTTGTCTTATCCATTTACTTTCACCCAATTGTGGTACGTAATTCAAAAGCTTGTTTTTGGGTGAACTCTAAGTTTAGAGTTTGTATAAAGTCAAAAGCGAAGGACGCAAAAGGGAGGATCGTTCTTTTTTATAAAAGTTGATAAAGTATAGCTTTAAGAAAAGAAACCACCAGTGGGGAAAAAGGAGAGGAAGGGAGTGCAAACTCTAAGAGGAGGAAATGGCCATGATTCATAATGCAAATGAAGGCAGTTACCCAGTATGCATGTTTTTTCATCTGCAGACAGACAAGCTGAATCAGGCGGCAAAGAATTTCCTGCAATAGAGGGCCGTCCTCCTTCATCAGGAGGGGAAAGGCATCGGAGATATATGCGGGATCTGCGAAGAAGGATGAGTGGACTCCAGAACATGGAGGAGAAAGGGATTGTGGAGCAGATATCGCCAAGGTTTTGACATGGAAGATGCGATGACAATAAGGCTTCAGTAATTCCGATTTGCACATGCGCTATTGATGGTAGTATAACGGAGGCCAATTTCATTATGATCTAGTGATGACACAATCAACGAGACGGTCAAAAAATGGTGACATGATGAACATGGACATTTGACTTTCACGCTACACTTTTGTTGTTGTGAGGGTGTTGAAGAATTCAGAAGGAATAAAAAAGACTTTGATTTGAAAGAAGAAAGCAGCAACTACTGTCATTAGGTACTCGTGGATGGATTTTACTTACAAAGCAGGTGAGTGATGCGCAAAATCCGAGGCATAAAACTTGATGATACTGCAGTGATGGAGTTATTTATATGAAGTTAACAGATACAGCGAAGATTTGACATGATTATGAATGATTTGTGCAAGAAGCGGACATAGGTTTCTATCATGTTTCATAATTTTATCTTTTGAAACTGTCAACAGTAGTGAAAGAAAGATTCTGGCGACATATGTGCTACAAGTTGAAATCGAAGAAAGATGTACAGAGTAAAAAAGGTCTTGCGTTAAATAATGAAATGATGAACTTCTGGCTTATTGAACAGAGATATGGAAATATATTTGGATGAAGGTTTGCGTTAAATAATGAAATGATGAACTTCTGGCTTATTGAACAGAGATATGGAAATATATTTGGATGAAGGTTTAGGAGGCATCTCCAAGAAGACTGAGAAGCATACAGTAAATCGCTGATGACTGACACATGTACGTCTGTCGGAGCATGATGATCACTATGATGAAGAAGTCTTATGGATGTGTGCTGACAGTTATGCGCATAACGTGATTATTTGGAAAAAGGAAACTTGATTAACGGGTCGCATAAGAAATTAAATCGCTGATCATCTGTAAGTTATGACTTTTGATCTACTTGAATCATGTCACTCTGAAACAAACCTCTTTTAACATAAACCATTATGCATCACGTCGAAGAATTGTTGTCAGTTAAGTTTAAGTTTTGAAAGATAGCTCATAAACGTTATGTAGTGTTGATTTGATGTTTGCGCAGTAAATATGCCTGAACGTTTGCAGTGAAACGCAGTAAAATCATACCAAGAACTACTTTTGATTAAATATCTAAAGATGCGTTGGTACTATTGATTACAGTAATGATAATTTACAAGTAAAGTTATATCATGTAAGGCACAGAAACTTATTCGGTTAATTGATATATATTCAAAGTGAATATTTGCTGATATGATGAACCGTGTAAGTAATATCTTCAATGATGCTTGTCAAAAGGATACGGTCAGAGACACAATTATATAAAGAACAATTAATGATATGTGTATGTATAGAGTTGTTTTTTGCTACTTGCTTTGATCCAAACCTTGTTATTTTGAGCTTAATCCTGCATATATCGTTTGTGCAAATATGTTCTAGTACTTTCTACTTGATTTGACTATTATTGAATTCCTGACAGTATCTGAATAATCAGTCATTAAGGAGTTTCAACTTTCTTTTTTGTTTCACGATAATGTTTCAAACGTTTTATTAAAATGATAAGGTTGAAATGTTTCCAAAGCACCAACTGTTTCCTTCCGTTGTCTGAATAGCTTTAATTCTATCTTTCGATGTCGTAACATTCCTAATTGTGTCTTCGTATTGATAATGAAGAGTACAGTAAAGCAAGGCTACTGAATTAATCGATTTCTAAGAAGTAAGATTTATTAGCAATTTGATTTGCAATTCTAAATTGGCTTCAGTGATAAAGAAGTTTCGTGATTGCACGTGATTGCATCTTTTGACTACAAAAATCGAATGTTCTTATTAAATTGGAACCATCATAAGTTGTTAAGTTAGAACCGTGTTTAATGTTCATAAATTCATTTGTTTAAATGCTCTACAATCATAATATTTATGAACTGCAGATGAATGAATATATGATTCGAAAAAAATCCTTGTTTTAGGCATAGCACTTATGATCATATATATTTCAATCATTGCAAGCCCATGTTTCCGCAGCAAATTGAAATTTACGAACTAGCATAGCATGTTATAACTTATGCTTTGAAACGTTTATTGACTTGTTGAATTTCAAGATACGACTTAATCAAATTCTATGTCCAATCTAGTGAAAGATACAAAGTTTCATTATTGAAGAAGATTATTTACTCTTTGTCAATTTTTGTTGGAAACTTTCATTCCAAAGTTAATTTGCATTCTATTCACATATGAGTTGATCAATTCGTTTACTCCACTCAAAAGAACGTTCTACTAATGTCCTTCTTCCGAGTTTGTGTGATTACTTGAGTTATTTAACAAACATCTTGATTGAGTTTCTATGCACCTGAGCTTGCTTCAAGCACCCCGCATGTGCCGTATTATCGGCGGTTGGCTTGATCCACCAACCGTTACTTTCACGCCGACAACGTCCTATTTGGCAACACTCATATATCCAAGATCTAGAATTTGAAGCGATTTTGTGTACTATTGATACACGAAAACTATGTTTTTTCTGAGATCAAACTATCACGTCAAAGTGCAACAGTGCTCAAGAAAAAGTACTACTTGTAGTATCTTTGCAGTGTTGTGAATTGCTGCAGAAATGGCAAACGAAGATGCAAAGAGTCAGCTTATGAGCGATAAGGTGGAGAAGAACAATTTCCATGCTTGGAGATTTAGAATGAAGAATTTCTTGATGGGAGAAGGCTAGTAGAAGTACATCAAAGGAGAGAATGAAAATTCTCTATAGTTACAAGAGAGGAATCAAACTATAGACTAGTTAAGAGCATCTATTGGCATCTATAGACTCGTTAAGAGCATCTATTGGCATGAATGTAGATCATGATGATGATAAGGTGAAAGTGTGCCTTCATGGTTTAGGAGGTGCATAGAAGCAGTTCCGAACATCTATTGAGACCAAGGAAAATATTCCGAATTTTGCTGATCTAGTGTCCATGTTGATTATTGAAGAAAATAATCTTGGTAAGAACTTGAACTCACAAGGAAAACCTAGTTCTGATAAGATATTCTACTCTAGTAGAGGAAGAGGCAGAGATAGAGGCTTCATAAGTGAAAGAGGACATAATAACGAAGACCAAGGTTAACAACATAATCATGCACGAGGTAGAGGACAATTTCAAGGCTAGGGGAGCAAGAGAGGCCATAAAAGTTTCCAAAGAAATGATTTAGGTAATGATAGTAAAGCATGTTGGAATTGTGGTAAACCTAGACACTTTGAACATGATTGTAGGTTGAAGAATCAAAATAACAGAAGGAAGCAAAACAACTATGCATCCACATGTGCAGATGATTCTGAGAAGCTATTCATGGTTCAACATCATATGATGAATACGATGTGTGCTGATGTTTTGAAATTGAATTTTAATGTCAGATATGTTGATTCAACTGCTTTAAATCGTATGACGAATCATGCGGAATGGTTTAGTAGTTTGCAACAATTGCCATTTCCTAGATATGTTGAAACAAGTGATGACACATCACACCCTATCAAGCATATAGGAAACATAGCATTGTCTATGGAGGATGAGAAGGTAAAACATCTTACTGATGTGCTGCATCTTCCAAATATAGAAAAGAATTTGGTCTTTGTTGGATAAATGGTTGAACAGGGATTACAAGTCACATTCAATGGTGATGTGTTATATGTAAAAGAGTAAAAATAGGATGAACAATTGATTGTCAAAGGAAACAAAGTGGATAGGATGTTCACCTTAAATGTGAAAATTCCTGAAATTAATGCAGCCATGTTTGGAAAAGGTACAGGAGTCATTGCGCATATACACATCTAGCACAAACGAATTGAACATGCAAACTTATAGAGGCTGAAATTGATGCAGTCAAAGGAGATTCAATGGACTAACAAATTTCAAGGTTTCAGAGATGCAAAAGGTATGTTAAGCATGTCAATTTCAAATACAATCAAGAGCATCAATTTTGCATGACAATCATGTTAGTGAGAGTGTACTAGAAATAGTACATAGAGATGTTTGGGGTCCTGCAAAGACCACATCTATGGGTAGTTGTAGTTTTTATGTTACTTTGATTGATGACCATACAGGAAAAGTATGGGTATATTTCATGGAAGAGAAGAGTGAGGTGTTCATTCACGTCCAGAATTTTAAGGCTATGGTGGAAAAGTAGACAGGAAAGTATATTTATAAGATATTAAGGTGTGATGGAGGAGGTGAAATACATGTCAAACGACTTCAACAACTTTCTTAAAATTCATGGAATTTGACATCAGTTTTCATGCAAATACACACCACAACAGAATGGCATTTTTTAATGCAAAAATAGACATATTGAAGAAATAACAAGAGCTTTGATGGTGGAGAAGAATATGCCTCATTGTTATTGGGTAGAAGTTGTGCATACTATTGTATACATCATGAACAGAACTCCGAGTGTTGTTTTACATCAGGTTACACCTAAAGAGAAGTTTATAGGTGAAAAGCCAAACTTATCTTATATGAAAGTATTTGCTTGTATTGCATGTGTACATGTTCTAGATGAGTTGAGGAGGAAGCCTGATCCAAAAGCGGAAAAATGTATCTTCATTCCGTACTCCCTTAAGCAAAATGGATATAAATGTTATAACCCACTCACACGATAGAAATCCATAGGCTACAAATGGGTTTACAAGGTAGAGCACAATGCTGATAGTAGCATAAGCAGGTACAAAGCATGGTTGGTAGCAAAAGGATATGCACAAACATATGGCATTGATTATGAGGAAACGTTCAGCCCTATAACTAAAATGTCTACTATCAGAGCACTTTTTCCATTAGCTACAACAAAAGGATGGACTTTGCATCAGATAGATGTGAAGAATGCTTTCCTACATGGTGACTTATAGGAAGAAGTATACATAGCCAATGAATATACATCTTTCAGCTTTTGGATCAAGCTTTCCTCTAGTCTGGGAGGGTATATGTGCATAAGCAATGCACCCAAAGATTTTTCAATGGTCTAGGGAAGGTCTCTTGCTATTCCATGCCTCATAAGGTGTCATTCCATGCAAGAACTTAGATGGAAACCTATTAATTAAGTATGTATCTGTGGAAAAAACTTTTGCCCATAAGTAATTTGAAAGTTTCTTTTCATTCAACATTGATCTTGCAGCCTCTACTATTAATCTACTCTTTCTCTCTACCACCCCATTCTATTCAGGAGTGTACGTGGTTGTAACATCTCTCTTTATGCCTCTGTCCTATAAGAATGAGTCAAATTCATGATAGAAATACTCACCACCTCCATCACATCTCAGCCACAGATTGAGGCAAGGAAGAATTCTTCTTCTATTATGTAAAAAGAATGAACTAAAACAAAAATAGAACAAGTGCAATATATAAAGAAAAGTACATAAGGAAATGATCATAATGTCTACAAATGAGTGAGTTGGCAAGAAACAAATGTGCCACCACTCTCGCTAGATAAATCTAGTGAAGCTCAATGAAGTATCCATGACATATGCTGGCATGACCACTATATATGTTAGGGAAATGAAAAAGTGATACGTGTCATCCTCCATCATCACATGTTGAGCTTGATATCTCAACACTAACCCTCAAGCTCAACGTCATGTCCTCTAATCCAAGCATTTTTCAAAACTTCTTCAGCTTCTCTGCTTCAAGAGATTTAGTGAAAATATCAGCAACCTGCTCATGTGTTCTCACATAAACAAGATCAATATCACCTGCTAATACCTTCCCTCTCATGAAGTGATAATGTACCTCAATGTGCTTTTTTCTAGCATGAAAAAGAGAGTTTCATGCTAACTATATGCTGCTAAGATTATCACAATAGATGGTAATAGGCTTTTGCACTTCAACACCTAAATCTACAAGTACCATCTCTAGCCATGATGCCTCACATGTTGCCATTGAAACACCTCTATACTCAACCTCTGTACTCGAGAAAACAACAGTGGGTTTCTTCTTGCTGCTCCACATAATAGTTGCACTCCCAAGTGAGAATAGAAAACCACTAGTAGATCTTCTATTTGGAATGCTACCAACCCAATCTACATCGATGTATCCGTGAACGTGCAAATCTACAACCTCTTCATAAAAAAATGCATAATCCAAAGTAGCACTCACATAACATAGAGTGCACCTCAGAGCATCTAAATGAGGCTTCCTAGGAACTTGCATCAATTGACTTTGAAGTCCAACATTGTAGCTTAGATTATGCCTTGAAATGTGAAATATATCAAACTTGGAACAATTTTTGTGTACATAGTAGCATTTCCAATGCATCACTTGATGTATTATCCAACTTCAAATTTTGATATAATGGCATAGAAACTGGCTTACAGTCAGCCACACCATACTTTTGTAGCATACTCAAGGCATATGGCCTTTGTGACATCCATATTCCCATTTCTATATGTATAAACTTAATGCCCAAGATATAATGTAGCACACCAAGATCGTTCATGTTAAATTCTTGCATAAGAAGTTCCTTTACCTTTTTAATGCTCTCTTCATTATCACCACCTACAATCGAGTCATCAAAACAAATAGCCACAATCATTATGCCATCATCACCCTTCCTTGCATATAGTGAATGATCAGCATCACACATAGGAAACCCAATGGTGGTTAAGAAAATAAAAAAGGATATAGGTTGTATAATCCCACTAACAAATGATTTTCAATTAGTAGGGATGTGGTGTTTGATGAAAATAACTCCTCGTTTTGAAGATGAATGCAGGAAAATAAAGCTACCCTATGACTTGGGAAGTGACTTTCCAACTCTACTTTATTTAATCTACGTGTTCGACCTTTACTTTTACTAACCTCCTAAATGGGTTTTGGGTAACATAGTATGGTGGATATTCTTGGGCCCGTTGGACTTCTTTCTTCAATTGTTGCTTCTATTGCATTGGCAAGTAGTGCTCGTTTGTTGTGTATTCTCGTATTCTTGTTAGGACCTCATAATAATCATTGTTGAGGGTTCCAGATATTCTAGGGTCACGACATTTGCCATAGGAGCTTTCAATTTAGATTCTTATTTTCTCTTATCATACTCCTTTGCTTCTTCACATTCAAATCATCTATGTCCATACTACAAATAGAATTGGCACTAAATTGGTTGATTCCTAAAATTTCTAGGTCTTGTTGGTAAAAAATTGTAGCCTCTTTTGTAATCCTAGAAATTAGGCTGGTAAAAATCTCCGGGATTGGATTTGAGGCTTATATCCTATAGAATTGCCCTTGTGCCATTGCAACTAGTGTATTTTTGGCATTGAACCTACATTCTTCCAAACTTTGATTATTTTTATTGCAAATGGGCACTATACCTGGTTGAATGCATAGTCTATAGTGATGTGGCTTGCATTTCTATAGCATAAACAGTATAATTCTTGGATCGGATTTGCACTTTTCTTTGTGATAAAACTTATTTTTTTGGAACCCAAATTACCTAACCGTATCTTTTTGTCCATCCAATTTTGCTAAATGAAGTATCTGGTCTAGAGTTTGGGCTTGTTCTAATGTATAAATGTAATTTTTTTTCCTTTAAAGCTGGCAAAAATCCATCCATAAAAAATTCTTCCATCAATTCTTCAGAAGGATAGCCATTATCTGGAAACCATCTCATTGTAGATATGAAATCTGAAGCGTACTGCTCCACCCTACCCTTCAACATCATATATTATAAGGTTGCATACAATTCTCACATACTTTTGGAAGTGTGGAATCTTTCCAAGAATGCCTCTTTTAGATCAGTATACTTTGAAAAATGATATGGAGGGTGCTCAATTAACCATTTTATCCCATCTCCAGCAAGAGTGGCTTGGAATACATGTAATTTGTGATCATCCTAAAATCCTCATCTTGTCGTCCATAGAAATGGATGTATTTTAGTCTCAAAAGTGGATTCCTATTCCACATCCTTTCTTCAGACTCTTCTTCCAAGATTTAGAGTTGACCGTAAGGTACCAATGCTAAAGCAAACTCTGGTTGGGGCTCATTGTTGCGATTTTGGCCCAAGTCCATAGGGTACTCTTCTTCCAAGTGCTGGCTCTACTGGTCAACTCAACTAAATTCCCCTTGCCATGATGCTTTAGCTAGTTTTCCATTCCTCCACTCAAATATCTTTAAATCCTCCAAGATAGCATGTGGTAAAATTCCATTCTCCACCCATCACAACAATTATTTTGGGATATTTGTAGCTTCTACAATTGAAATATCTTCAAGATGTAAAGTTTCAATGATTTTGTCCAGGTACTCATGATGTCAATAACTTCTAAGGTACGCTTTATCGCTCTGCAATGGCATCAATTTAAGCCGAATTGCATCTCAAAAGAAATCCCATCCCACCGCGGTTCCAAAAGGTTTGTCGCTAATTTTACAGTTAGAAATTATAGCACAATTCCAAAGGTTAGGATATGAGAACGGGGATTATGATTGCGATTATCGTTATGACAACATGTGTTTATGTTCCTTAAGTTAGTGCAACATAAGTTATTGTTTTTGGATTATCGACATTATACGAAGAGAATTACAGTACTTCATATTGTTTATAGACTTAAGAATTACAAACTTCGTACAATATTACAAATACTTCTACACTCTATAGTTACATAAGACAGAGTTCCATTCTTAATATTTTCTAGACTATGCCATTCCGCATAGATAGAATTCTTCGAGTATGGCACCATCCTCTTTCTCATCTCTATTCGCTACTTCACACCATTCCATACTTCATAAGACACCGAACTTCTCGAAACTCTTTGATCTCCATAAAACTAAAACCCCTTTTCCCATTACAGAAGGTAAATTTCAAGATTATGGCCAGCCCCTTTCGAGGGCTAACACATCACTCTTGATAGATAAATCTAGTAAAGCTCAATGAAGTATCCTTGAGATATGTTGACTTGACCACTGTACATGTCAGAGAAATGAAAAAGTGATATGTGTCATCCTCAATCCTCACATGTTGAGCTTGATATCTCAACATATGAGAGGTTCTTGCACATGGTTCTTAACTTTGTATGTCATTGAATAGGTCATTCAAGGCATAAAATGGAAATTGAGAAAGAGCATAATTAAAAGAATACTTAGTTTCAATTCCAACCTTGCACATTCTTTAATCCTAGTGAGGGGCCTTGCTCCATTACAAAGCTTATTGAGTGAATGAATCAACCTCTTAGCTCCTTTAATGCTTCAATAAACACTTACCATAGTGCTATAAACTTAATTGAATGCATTTAATCATTCAAGGAAATTAAAGAATCTACAAATTTCTTTGTGCTCTTCCATGCATATCTTCATACCTCGCTACTCAGGTGCTTTCTTTTCTCTTGGAAAAGAAACATCTCAAATTAAGTCATGCTTTTAGTTTTGTATGTTGTTATGCAAATCATGCATAATATGTCATGAAAATTGAGAAGAAATACTACTGGAAAAATGTTCAAACTATATCCTATATGTGTTCTCACGGAAGAGCCTTTCGAGTCTTTATGCTCTCTATATGAGGATGATATGCATTTAACATACATTATTATATGATGAACATCCCTTTACTCAATATAACAGGAAAACAAAAATACTTAGCTTTGATCGATGTTTGAATGCTCGTTCTCATTGATATGGATAATAAAGAGGCCACAAATTTTCTTCAATCTCCAAGCTTCTTCTTCAATATCATTCATAATTTCCTTCCATTTACTAAATAAGGGAAAAGAGAAAAGATTTTCACCTCTTAATGGCAAAGAGGGATCTGATGAATTGCTATGGCATTCTTGCAACACATGGGCTTTATCATGATGTGAAAGGGAGCTCTGTCAGATCCGACTTGAGACATATAGCTCAAAATGCTCATGAGCTTCCCTCCCCTGTGTATCACACCTTTGGGGCAGATCATAAGGTGGCTAAAATGGGAGATCTTAATCCCATATTCAAAGGCATAGTTGAAGGCATTGACTATATAATGAAAGGTGGAAGCAAGCTTTTCTCATCCGTGAAAGAATGGAGGGCCCTCTCGAGCTCCTCTGCTAGATATGAATAGGCTGCATGGTAGCCTACTACGTGGCCATATTTGACCTGCTCCTAGAGTGGCTGACGGGGCCCACTTGAGCTCTGACCTCAATAGAGGGGGTCATATGGGGTTTTCTTTTAGCATCCCTCAAGAGGAACAAACTACTCACCACAACTCTATCCCTGACTACATGGAAGTAATGGAAAACTTAAAGGAAATTCTAAGAGTGAGAAACACTCACAAGCATAGAAGACGTCCATTTAAGCTAAGAAACTCTTCACACAAATGGTCAATGAATTAACCTTGCTCTCATACCATTGTTGTGTGAGAGATCCATAGCCTCCACTCACAAAGTAACTAACTAACTAGGAAAAACACTATGGGAAGAGAGATGCACTTTCAACCCAACCAACCCCTCCAATATATAGCTCCAAGACCAAGGGGTTAAGTTCCTCTCAAGGGGACATGTGTACCTTCCATCACATGGGTCACTAAGGTGGTCACATGGTTTCCAAGCTTAGGAAATCACATGAAATCAGATGGCTTCTAAAAGAAGACTCTCCAAGATCTCACATACAAATCAAGTGGCTAGGAGAAGCTTCCAATCAAGCCTAAGGTACTCAACCTTAGAGAATTAGCCCTAAGGTTCAAGACTTGTATAATATGGATAGATAAACCAAAAAATCACAAGGGTTTCACACCTAGAAACCCAAGGGCTCTACCCCTTAGAACCATATAATTATACAACAACACTACTACCAACTAAATCTTCTTCTTATGTTAGCCTAAACTTAAGGTCACGTAGCTGTTTAGTATTGTGGTCTTATGAAAAGAGATCCTTCTGAAGTATATATATCCTATCATCAATATCCTTATTCATCGAGGTCTAGCAAGTTGGGACAAGGACTCATAATGATAAAGAATATTTAGAATCTCTTTGGCGCAAGTAATTCAAGCTTTTGAAGTAGTAAAGCAATGAAGATAGTTTTGAATGACATGAAAAAGATTTGTCTCTATGGGTCCATCCTTGTGAATAGTTTGATCATACTAAAATTCAAATAACAAGGGTTTATGATCAGAAAAACGTTAACAATCATGAATTTTCCACAAAATCTACCAAAAATCATAATCATGCGCCACACCAAGTCTACCCAACGAAGCAACATTTAAGTTGGGGGAAAAAATTGCGTTTCTTCTCTTAAAAGAAGATAATGGAAAACATGATCTATATCCACAAGAAAATTGTAACCATTTCACGAGAGCGCCATGTAGATGTGTTGCTCCCCTCAACGGGGAGGGACATGGCACCAATAAGAAGAAGGAGAAGTGTTAAAGCCTCATATGTGAAAGTATATTACGTCTCCTAAAGCAAAGAAGGAGCTGCCAATAGAGCGCAAAAGAAAAACCCTAGCTCGTTACAAGCTTGAGCTCCTTATAATCCTTTTCTAAAAGAGGAACTTCGACTACATGATCCTAATTTCCCTCAGCTTGAATGTATTGAAAGAGGAATTGTACAAGTACAAGTGAACGGCATGGTCCTCATGGGACCCTTCATATTTGAGATAGTATGGGTTAGACTATCGAAGCATCACAAGGATAAAGCTATTGGAAGGCATCTAGTTTCAACTACGAGTAGGCATTACAAGGTAGATTGGTCACACTGACCTAGGCATCTCCAAGAGTCCACATGGATTGAAACTTCCACCTCAAGAGGTGAGAGCCCACAACTTCCACCTCAAGAGGTGAGTGGCTAAACAACTCGCCTATAGCTCCTTATCATTCTCAATTCTCCATCTAGGACATAAGTTATATCAACTATTTCGTAATAAGCTCCAGTAAATATCTTGAAAATGCAAGACATATCTTTTTTCAGATGGGCTTAAAAATTACAATAAGTTGATTTCAAGTATGAGTTAATGTTATATATTAAATCAAGTCCCTCTGGGGGGTTTGACCATTGGACTTTTGGGCTCTCCAACATTCTCATCTAGCCATATGACAATCCCTACCTAGTGTCTACCTTAGCAAGTCTTTGGGCTCTGTATTCTGATAGTTGCTAAGATTTCAACTCCTATTTTGTGGTATTTTAGGGGTTCCATAGATGATATACTCCGCTTCATTGTACTTTCAAATTAGTTTAAGCTAATTTTGAAGAGTACATCTCCTTGGTGGGACTTCCTTTGAAAGCTACTTTGAAATGTGCCCTTGCAGTGGTCCACCTTGAACTTCTACATGTTGTGGAGAGGTTTGATGATGGTAAAGATGCGGAAGAAAACAAACAATGTAGGTGTCCCAGGCCGCTGTCCTAGTGGTTGGGCCTCTAGCCTCTTGAGGCGGGGGTGAGGGTTCAACCCCTGGGAGCAACTGTTGGTGTAATTCACAAGCCTACACATTTGGCTTGAAGGATACCTTGAAGTCCATACACATATGGAGAAGCATAGAAACAAATGCTAGTGGTTAATTACCACTTTACTTTTTTGTAAAAGTCACTTTTTGACTTTGGAATCTTTGTAAACACCTACCAAGGAAATCTCGTGAACTTTATTAGTTGTAAAGCATCAATCAAGTAGATGGAATATCTCCTAGGATGTAGGAGCTTGATTAAAGAGAGCCAAAGTTTGAATTCAAATTCAAACTTTGAACTAAATCACTATAAAAGGTCAACTCAAAAAGTCACGGGAAGAAGACTCATATCCCGAGCTCATCTCTGTCGATTCTGAGTGTGTGTGAGGCCTACACTCTAGCCCACACCTATCTACACCATTAGGCAATGATCTTCATGCCAATGGCATTGCATACAAGTGTTCATTAATACATATATCTACATTGTTCATTTCTGAGTTCTCTGTCATAGTACTTGAAAGTCTGTCAACTTGTGAAGAGCATATCTCAGTCATTTCTCCACCAACTTCAAAGATTTAATGCTTATTGGAACTAGCTCAAAGTTTTCTACATGCTATCAAAATTTGAAGAGATTCTATTTAGCCATTTCAGAGAAAATCTTGTCGAGGTGATCATACATCATTTCCAAAGTACATAGGCCATTTTATGGTGTCATTGGAAAGCTAAGGAGGTCCACTTATCAACTATGAAGCATCAAAGGGATGGTACAAAGCAGGATTTGGCAGTACCTACTCATTCTCTTAGAGTGTCCATCCATCTTTCCCAACAACGGTATCAGAGCAAACTAAGGTAAAATGGGAGGTGGTTTTCCTTCATTTATTGATAAATTGGACAAGAACAACTATCAGGCATGGTCTCTAAGGATGAAGACATACCTACAAGGAAGAAGTCTTTATGGATACATCTCAGGAGATGAGGAATTGCCCTCATTCAAAACAAGAGGATTGCCAACAAAGGAAGAACATGAAAAGCTCAACACATGGTGTGCTAAGGATGCATTAGCAAGGTCTTACTTACTCAACTCCATCTCTGATTTTCTTTTGCCACATATTAGAAACTATAAGACATCCCAAGAGACTTGGGAAACCTTGTCATCCTATTTTTCTTCCAACATAAGGGCCAAAAAAAATCAGTTATGGATTGAATTCACCACATTAAGGAAGCCCTAAGCAAGCTGTTTCAAAGTTTGTGACTAAGATTAAAGATGTAGCAGATCAGTTAGCAAGCATAGGAGAAGAGATTGAAGAAGAGCAGATAGTAAGGCAAGTGATAAATGGGATCAAACCTGATGACAAATAGGAAAGCTTCACAACTGCCATGGACCTTTACATGGACATGCAGATTCCATACCTTACAACTCTCATGGGACAATTATTCACTCATGAAGCCAAGTTCAACAAGAATGGAGATACATCCAAAGGTAATAGCTCTTCTGCCCTATACACTGATAAAAGTAAGTCTAAAGATAAAGGCAAGAACAAAAAGATAGAGGATGAAGGCACTACCTCCCAAGCCAACTATGCAGGGAGAGGTAGATCATCAAGAGGAAGGGGCAGAGGAGGTAAGCAAGGTAGGGGGAGATCATATAACTCCTCACCATGCAACATTTGTGGTTTATCAAATCATACTACAGATGAGTGTTTCAGGAATTACAAGAATCAGAGAGGAAGAGGATATCAAAGAGGTGGATACTCACAATCAAGAGGTAGATTCAACCATCACCAAGGCTTCAACAACAACTACAACAACAATTACAACAACAACTACAATGGCAACTACTAAGGAGGATTCAAAACCAGAAAGGACTACAACAACTATACAGAAGAGCAGGATGATTCTCTTCTAAACATGAACATGACTTGAAAACCACGTATAAATGATGACCACCTATTCTACATTGACTCAGGATGTTCAAATCATGTGGCTGGCAATGTAGCTCTACTCTCTGACCTTGAAGAACCAAAAGGTAAGCATCAAGTACAAACAGGTGATGACACCAAGCACTTAGTAGTTAAAGTTGGAAATGTTAAGACTTGTGATGGAAATCAAAACTTGTTGAGTAGGGTACTCTATGTACCAACCGTTACCAAAAATTTGATGAGTGTTGGACAAATTGTGGAGAAAGGTTTGCAGGTTAGATTCAACCAATTTGGAGCATTTGTGGAGGATCCAAGGCATGGGTTCAATAGAATAGCAAAAGGAGAAAAATCAGGTAGAATTTTTACTTTTGAGCTAGAAGACACAAAGAATATTGCACTATACAGTTATAAAGACCAAACACTTTCAGAGCTTGAGATTTGGCATAAAAGCTTAGGGCATGTAGGAGAAAGAACATTGAAATAGATATGCAGGGATCAATGTGTAATTGGAATACCCAATGTTTCCAAACAACACATGATATATAAATGTAGTGCTTGTCAATTTGGGAAGTCTCACAGGTTACCCTTCTCAAGGAAAGGCTACATGCATGAGGACTACCTAGAACTTGTCCACACAGATGTATGGGGACCAAGCAAAGACCCCTCAATCTCAGGATCAAGGTACTATGTATCTTTTATTGATGATTATAGCAGGTGGACTGTATTATACTTCATGAAGCACAAGGATGAAGTGTTTAACTGCTTAAAAAAATATCTTGCACTTGTTGAGAATCAGGCAGGGAAGAATCTAAAGAGGCTAAGGTCAGATGGAGGAGGTGACTACTTCTCCAATGAGTTTGAAGACTTCTTGCAGTACAAAGGCATTAAGAGAGAAATCACCACAAGATATACTCCTGAACAAAATGGGGTAGCTGAGAGAAGAAATAGGTTGATTGTTGAAACAGCTAGGTCAATGTTGAATGAGAAAAAGATACCTAACTATTTATGGGCAGAGAGTGTTTCTACTACCACTTACCTCATAAACAGGTTACCATCTAAGTCCCTTGATGGAATGACACCTTATGAAGCATGGCATGGTAAGAGACCCTCACTAGACCATTGCAGGATATTTGGATGTGTAGCATATGTACACATTCCTTCTCAGATAAGAGGTAAGCTAGACCCTAAGGCTGAGAAGTGTATCTTCATTGGATATGATCTAAATCAGAAAGGTTACATATTTTACAACCCTTCCAATAAGGGATTCATGGTTAGTAGAGATGTTGTCTTTGATGAAAATGATTCTTGGTATGAGAATGAATGCAGGAAGTTTAAACTACCCTATGACTTGAAGGAGGAGTTTCCAAGTCTTGCTAAGGAGGAACCTATTCAGAATGAAGACACTACTTCAGATGATGAACATGTTATCAACCTTGAAGAGTCCAAGGCATGGAAGTCCAAAGGAAAATTCAAAATGAAGAAGCTTGAAGACATACCTGAATCTTCAAATCAATCAATCAGAAGATCACAAAGAGAGAGCAAAAAACCTATTAGATATGGGTATGATACATCTCTTGTTACTAAACACTCTGCTTATCTTTCCAAATATTTGTCAATTGAAGAACCAGGATCATATGAAGAAGCCATAACCAAGACAGAATGGAAGAAAGCTATGGATGAGGAGATTGAAGCACTCAAAGAAAGTGACACATGGGAGCTAGTACCAAAGAAAGAATCCATGAAGGTAATAGGATCCAGATGGATCTATAAACTCAAAAGAAATTCTGATGGGTCAATCAACAGGTACAAATCCAGATTGGTAGCCAAGGGTTTTGCACAAACCCAAGGCATTGACTATGAAGAAACATTCTCACCTGTGGCCAAGATGCCAACCATCAGAGTGTTGGTAAGTGTGGCTGCATCAAAAAATTGGAACATGTACCAATTGGATGTCAAAAATGCTTTCTTGAATGGATGTATTTCTGAGGAGGTATATATGTCACAACCTCCTGGCTATGAGGACCCTAATAAGGTAACATATGTATGCAAATTGAATAAAGCTTTATATGGATTAAAGCAGGCACCTAGGGCATGGAATCACAGGTTAACCACATACCTCCAAGGCCAAGGTTTTGTCATGAGCAAGGCAGACACTTCTCTATTCATCAAGAGAAGTAATTCAGAGGTAATATACCTATGTGTATATGTTGATGATATCATAGTTACAGGTAATGATGTCAATGGAATGAGACAAATCAAGAACCAGATGATGAAGGAGTTCAAGATCAATGATCTTGGCCTACTAAAGTATTTTCTAGGACTTGAGTTAGTCTATACTAACTCTGGAATATATATTACTCAGAAAAACTAATGTATGTATCAACCAACATGCAATGTGGAGATTTGTTGACTAAAGCTTTGGATGGAACCAAACTCTGCAGGTTCAAAGCAATGATTGGATTGCAGGATATACATGAAGACTGAAGATGAAGACCAAGCCAAAATGTTTGGCTTGAGGGGGAGCTGTTGGTGCAATTCACAAGCCTACACATTTGGATTGAAGGATACCTTGAAGTCCATACACATATGGAGAAGCATAGGAACAAATGCTAGTGGTTAATTACCACTTTACTTTTTTGTAAATGTCACTTTTTGACTTTGGAATCTTTGTAAACACCTACCAAGGAAATCTTGTGAACTTTATTAGTTGTAAAGCATCAATCAAGCAGATGGAATATCTCCTAGGATGTAGGAGCTTGATTAAAGAGAGCCAAAGTTTGAATTCAAATTCAAACTTTGAACTAAATCACTATAAAAGGTCAACTCAAAAAGTTGCGGGCAGAAGACTCATATCCCGAGCTCATCTCTGTCAGTTTTGAGTGTGTGTGAGGCCTACACCCTAGCCCACACTTATCTACACCATTAGGCAATGATCTTCATGCCAATGGCATTGTATACAAGTGTTCATTAATAGATATATCTACATTGTTCATTTCTGAGTTCTCTGTCATAGTACTTGAAAGTCTGTCAACTTGCGAAGAGCATATCTCAGTCATTTCTCCACCGAATTCAAATATCTAAAGCTTGTTGGAACCAGCTCAAAGTTGTCTACATGCTATCAGAATTTGAAGAGATCCTATTCAGCCATTTCAGAGAAAATCTTGTCGAGGTGATCACTGGTCAAAGTCTGCAAAAATCCTAAAAAACCGGGGGTAAAGGTTTACTTGCTAAATTGATTTCTCTGAGCATAGTTAATCTTTTTACATCATTCCACTTAGAATAGTTAGCTAGCTAAGCTAATTAGATACCCCTAAAAGGAATTTTTCCAATTCCTACTATGCTGATCATACTGAGTGTTAAAATGGACTTCGATCAAGTCACTTTTAATCTCTTCCGGGTTCTTGGGGATGGTAGGGGTCTCACAATGCAGAGGCCCTTTACTTAATTTTCCCAATTAACTAATTAACCAAACAGTAATTATACGTCCATGCATTTAACTTCTGTTACACAATTGTGATTCTTGGATTACGGTTATCCTTACACAGTAGGTTATCGTGCAAATTATCAACCACACAGTCGTTAAACTTATTGATGTTAAGGCAACCTTACTATGTGAGTAATAAATTATGGCAATTCAGCAAGAACAAACTTAAAACTATTCCGAATATATGCCAACTCTGCACCACGACGTCTCCAGCGTAGTTGCAATCGCCCAGACAGACAGTCTGGCGATTCCCGTCTCCTCTACCACTGGAGAACAACGTAATGTCTCTTCATTAATGAGTAAAAGAGGTTACATCGCTTCGCTACACCCTTTCGGTGCGTGCGGTGTATGAAAATATAAAATTACATTGTGCCAATCCGGCGGCCTAACATGAGCAAAAGATCTAGCAAGTGTCAAATCAAAAATAGAAGGTTTTCCTTGAAGCTTGAGATTCAAAGTTGTCTCTTTTGATTCAATCTTTACATAGATCATTTCCAAAGTACATAGGCCATTTTATGGTATCATTGGAAAGCTAAGGAGGTCCACTTATCAACTCTGAAGCATCAAAGGGCTGGTACAAAGCAAGATTTGGCAGTACCTACTCATTCTCTTGGAGTGTCCATCCATCTTTCCCAACAACAACATGTAAGGGACATGTGTATCTTGAAAAGATGTTGCATGTGGCTGATGTGCCACCATTTGTCCAGCCCCATGATAGTTGTGACTGCCGTTTAACGTAGTCTTGTAAACCCCTATTCTTGTGGGATAAAGGGGTCCCATAGGTACTATGCGCTTCCTTGTACAATTGCAATAAAAAAAAAACAAACAATGTAGGTATGAGCAGGCAAATTGGCAGTACGTGATTCAGCAGAAATCAATGAAGAGTGACGTATCCAACATCTATCAGCAAAGTGAGTGTGCCGTTGACCTTGAAAGTTGAATCCCGGTTCTGTCTCTATCTTGTCTCCCGATATTCCAAGAAAAGCTCCGCTTTTTTAGTGAGATATAAACATAGGCTAGCATTTTATATACATATACGCTATGATGTTTCGCTCTCTTTCTAAAATCTTTGAAAATCCCGATGCCCACGCCTTGACTGTCGATTAAACATCTTTTTTTTTCTAAGTTTACACCGAAATTTAATGAAAATGAAAGACTTTTTAGAAAGAAACGAAAGTTAAGTCGAAATAAGTCAATGAGGTGGGTAGATGGGATTCGTTGAGGCAGTCTTTTCCTTTATCAAAGATTAAGCATAGCAAAGTACAAAAATAAGGTAGAGGTTCTCTGCAATTCATATTCTGAAATGGGTTGATTAAGCACAAGAAGAGGTTGAGAGTTTGTACAAACAAAAAACAAATTCACCATTGTCAAATAATCCACCATCAACCTACTATCTAAGACGACTAACAAGACCATGGCTCAAAAGAGAGGGCACCTTTCCACCCATATAAAGACCTCTAAGCCACTTGGGTGCATGCTTTTGGGCTTGTCCAAGTGTTTAGCCAAGTGCCTCTTATGTGGAAACTTTCCCAAGGGTCCTCACATGCCTTCTAATCTCCCAAGGTCAATCACATGCTTTCTAAATCAAGTAAACGATTCTCTTCTCTCATTTACAACCAAGCGGCTCCTAGCCTGAAGTTAATACTTTTTGAAAAATTTCACCATTCAAACTTCATAGATCATGACCTAAGGAATTGGAATAACTTGGTAGAACATTCTTTTAGGTCTCTATCAAAAATCTTTGGTCATCCTAGTTTAGCAGATTCTTCCAAAGATAGCTAATACTAACTATCAAGGTCACACATGCTTTGCGAAGATGAACAAATCATTTCTTACTTAACCAATCCCTTTAATGTGGATTCCAAAGTTTCATTTATGCCATTCGAGTATTGTGTACATCTCCAAACATGGTAATGAGCTCTTTGAGAAACCCCTTATAATCATGAAGAACTTCCTTGTTGTTTTAATGATTGGGAACAACCATGACAATGGAGCATAGAGTGGTGTTCCAATATGAACAACCTATGATGCGCCATTCGGGTATCCATGAGGCTGAATGAGGATATAGAGTTTGACTTGTTACCCAAATGCTCAAGAATTTGTAGGATCACTATTGTAGTTTTTTGGCATGCAAATATTAGGATTGTTTTTGAAAGATGTAATAAGTCTTTGATTCACTTGATTGCTTCCTTCATTTCCTTAAAGATTCCCAATTCCTTATTACAACTCTTGCATTAGTGCATTTATAAGCAAGGGATGTCCCATCTCCACAACCTGATGTGAATAGCTAGAATAGACATGATATAGGAGATTCCACAATCCAAGATCCCACATATGAAAGAACATATGAGAATTATAAGTACTTCCTTTAATATCTAGATGAACTAGATACTAGATATATGTAGCAAGCTCCCATGCTAGGTGATTACAAGATGACACACTTGCTTTCAAGAAACTAGAAAAGATAGGACTAGAACAAAGCTACACAAGTCCAAGAACTAGAAGTTAGAAAGTACTTACTTGGAGGCCCTAACTCGTTGAGCTTTTCAAATGCACATTGGAAAGATTTAGGGTCTATGTGGCCAAGCCCTCCTTTATAAGTAACCAAGAATGGGGGCATTGAGGAAGTTACAAATTAATGATTTCACTCATGATGTTATCAAGCCAAAAAGGGGTCTTCAAATGTCAAAGTAAGGCAAGTAGAGGCCTGTTTTCTATGATCTGAATATGATGATGATGCTAGATTTTGAAAATCTTCACCAATCATGAAATATGAGATGCGAGATGGCTTTCTTTGTGTCCATGGATACTACTCTCCTTCTCTATTTCTCTTGCGGGGTTGGGGTTTGGAGCATTGTTAGATGAATTTGAGTAGTTCTATGAATAGATACATCTTTGGAGGTGGGATTGAAGGATTTCCATTGGTTGGGTCTTCCCTCTATTTTTTTCTTTCTTGGTTCTATATCAAAGAGGCACTTATCACATTCAATGACTTAGGTGATGTATTCATTTCATGTCTTGACTTCTAGAATCTGCATCACTAAAAGGTTTCGTATCATGTCTCAAATCTATCTAAAGTGAATTATGAAAAATCCTCATGCCATTTGAGATCGTATATCAATTCCCTAAATTTTGATTTGTAGGTAGATATAGGTCCATTACCTTGATGCAGATTTGGAATTTGTCTTTCTACCACTCAAGTCATGTCTACATCTTCGTACATGGCAATAAATTTTCAAAGAGTATGTCGAGAGTCATTAATAACATCCATCCTTCCCTTCTAATATTAGGTTAAACCATGGTAATGCTTGAAAATACTTAATATTCTCAATAAAAGAGACCTTGGATGCATCATCCAGGTATCTATTAGGCTACATGTCTATATACAAGTTCAATTTTTATAAGAATCTGAAAAGCTTTTTGTGATCACCATCACGATTTTCTAGCATGAAAATATTGGTATCCATGAAAGAGAGGGTGAGGCATTAATGTACTTGATTGCTTCTTCATTCAATTGAAGTTTTGCAAATATTTCTTGCAACTCATGGATAGTTTCAACCAAATGAAGAGGATATCTCATCTTGACTTTTGTTTGTTTGACATGTTATTGGAGATTCTAAAGTGATGCAACAATTTGTTTGTTTGTGTTCTCTATGGCCCATGATCTTAAATAGAAGCTAGTCTTGTAAAAATGTCAAAGAATCCTAGATTGTGATCTCTAAATAGAATAGACATTTTTACTAAAACACGCATTAGGCAACAAGATTACTCATGCAAGGGAAATAATATAAGAATATACAACTAATATAGGAAGTATCACAAATCAAGACTCATAGGTATGAATAACTAGATTAGATGGGTCATAAGAGATACCATAACTCCAGACCATAGGTATGAAACACTATGAAAAGATGAGACAAGAATATTAAACCAATATAGGAAGTCCCACCACTCTAGATTAATAATTGTGGGTAAATAGACTAGACAAGATACAAGAGATTCCAAAATTGGAGATCATAAGTGTGAAATATGATATTGAAATTCCAAGATCTCCCTTGATGGAGATGAAGTACATACAAAATAGGGTTAGACAAGATCTATATTACAAGCAAGATCACAACAAGCAACTAGACAAGAAGAACTAAAACTTGGAATGTACTTATTTGGAGATTCTCACTCTTTGAGCTTCCAAGAATGACATTGGCAAGAATAAAGACATCTATAGCTATTTCCTCCTTATATAGGTGTTCAAAGATGATTATCAAAGGTATTGTTTTGAGATGATGTCACCACTTTGAAACAAGGCTCCCAAATCTAGAAATAAGACATGTAGATAGATTTTCTTAGGGTTTTGTGTGGTTCTAAGATGATCATGATGCTACATCTCACAAATTCATCAGCAATCATGCACCGTTGAAAGTTACACGAGATTTGGGATTGAAGATTATTTCCTTAGTGCCCATGATAGGGTTATCATGAATTTGGTTTATGGATTTGACACGTCATTCATCTACAAACCCCATATATTACCCAAAGGCCACTACAAAGGAAGTAACAACCCATATCTAGCTTTTTGGAATGGGAAACCTTTGGCATAGTTATGGATTACATGAACACTAGTCCAAACATAGATCTCACCCAATAAATCTCTATCTTGTGATCTCTCATTGCTAATTTCCTTTACTATTTGAGATCTATCTTGAGAGTGAACTCGTGGAAAACATCACTATTATTATATTTGCTATTAGTAAGAAAAAATTCAAATTTTACTACTTCATTTCTCTTCTTATCTTCTAGATTAATCTTTCTTATATATTTTCTTTCTTATATTTCTTAATAAAAAATTTAGAAAGTGTATTTTTGTTAATTTCTTTTGAATAATAGAATATAAAATATTCTATGCGTTTGCTCTGTTGCTTTCTAATCTTTTGATCCATTTTGGAAGAAAGATCTTGGAAATCTGTGTACCCTTGATGATCTTCTAATGAAAAAAGTGATAATTCAAACTACTACAAGAGTAAAAAAGATAGAGTACCCACAAACACATTTATATACTTTCTAATGCATATCATCTATCTTATTTCGAAATTAAGAAAGTCTATATCTATCTATGCAACTATGAGAGTAATATTTAAACTAAATAAAACACTCACGATAGCACTTATGGATTTCCTAATATGTGTCATCTGTACTACTACGCAAGCAAGGTCCATAGTGATTCAAACACCCACAAGAGCTCCTATATATTTCCTACTATATGGCATCGATACCATTATGTGAGTACGATTCATAATGACTCAAAATATTCACGGTGTTAACAATGAAGGTTTTGATGTATATCGTATGCATATATTAGGCGATTAAGATATTCAATGAATTACATACCCATAATAGAGGCCGAATTCTTCAAATACGCATCATCAATACTATTGTGTGAGAAAATTTATGTTGAATAGAAAACCTATAACATCATTAATAGATTTTCTAATATGTATCATCTATATAACTATGATTATAAGAAGTAAATTAGGCACCCACAACTCTTATATAGATTTTCTTAAATGTACCATCTATATTAGAACTAACATTTATAATAAGATCGAGTAGAACACCTTAAATGAGCAAATTAATTATCATTATTTAATGTAAATAAGATTGAGTACAACACCTTAAATGAGGAAATTAATTCTCATTATTTCTACTTGCATGATTGTCAATGTGTAAGAAATTGCGACTGTTATTTTTTCTTCATGTAGACCCCGGTAACCAATAATAGAGTCTTTTTGCATGATTGTCAATGCCTTGTTTGTTATCTCGAGGGACGGAGAAAGAATTACAGATCGAACTCCCCTCTAAAACCAGAAACACAGTCTCTTTGCATGATTGTGAATGCGCTATTTGATTGTTTCTTCTCTGATCGAACAGCCCTTCAAAAAAAAAGCATAAAAAAAGCGAGGAATACATCTCATTTTCAAACGTGCCGTGTCACTCGGGATAAGGAAAGACCACCTTTCCGCTGTATGTTTCTTTAAAATGGAGCTTCAATGAGAGGTAGCGATGGCGTCTCATTATACTGTGACGTCAAGGTATGCTCGCGCGGACGAAGCTGTTGCATGTAAGCTTCGTCGTGTAGTACGCGTTCGTTGACTCTGAGAGATCGTTGGCTTCACTAACGAGGAAAGTAGCGTCACGCATGAAGCGACAAAGCTAGGGCCGCGGATTATCATATTTAGATGGCGCTGACACGAATCCAAAGTAATCATATGCTTAATTTCTTAACTATCCCTAATCGTGATTGAAGGCTGACTTTGGGCAACCACCTTTCGTGCCAAAATGTCGTGACTCGTCCTTTGATGATGGCATATCTTTGCTTTTGTTTTACACATAGCGACAAACTCCAAGAGAGGTCCTCTCAAATTCAACCGACCTCTTTTTCTTGCACATTGCGTCCTTCCTCTATTCATTGGGTTTACACACACACGCACACGAGAGAGAGAATAAAGTATGTTTCCTTGGGACATTTCGTCAAAATCAAAGACTTTGCATCCACCCTTCCTATCAATACAAATTGTTTCGTGCACATTTAAGAAGGAGTAGGAGCATTTTTGGCCCATTAGGAGGAAGAAGTAGGACCGCCCTTCTAATCCAGTCTGACCTACATTGTCTGCGATGAACATCTTCATTTTTATTAGATGCTTACACTCCAAAAAGGCCAAAGATCATATGTTGTAGCCCATCTGTCTCTTTACTTCATATCACAAGAGGTCTATAAAGTGTAAGTGTAGAGTTCCAGCTTGGATTATTTTTTATAAATGTACTAAGATGTCCCTTCAAACATACCGTGGAATGAAACAATAAGCTTTCTTTCCAAGAAAACCATGAAATGCGTACAAATGGTCATTACTTAACTCCAGATTGTTTATCAAAGAGCAACTTGTACATAGACATTCTGCACATGATCTTTTGCACTTTGTTTTATAACTAAAAGATTGAAGTAGTTTTTTTCATATGGGCCACTACTCTTATATAATACAACATGACCAATAAGAACTCCGACATCTTGCAAGATTCTTTATTGGGGAAGAATAGAAAACATACTACTTAAATACAAGAAACATAATAAAGTAGAAGAAATGTAAGGCCTCATAGGATAAAGGCGCAAGAGGCACCCCACAATCAAAAGGGTTACAATTTTTACAAAATAATGAGCCTCGTTCCAAAGGAATCTGAAATCGCTCTAGATTTCCATTGTGTATGTCTGAAATCTGCTTGAATTCTCTTACAATCAAGGATGGAATGATATTTGATACAATTTATCATCATGCTAGCCATTCTTTTCATCTTATTCATGAGAGGGATATATTTCTTATAAACCTCTTTCTTTAGGAGGGTTCGTTTCTTTGTATATAAGAAGCCTAGAGTACTTGATCTCCACAAGAGGCTATCCATGTGAACACACACAACTAAAATAGATCTCCTTATATGAGAAGGATCGGGGTGCATAATATAGCGATACTTCATCAAGATATATACCATATATATATTTGCTTGTTTCATAATAACCATGAAGGATGTCTTCAGCATTTGTTATCCTCTTCTAACTTCTTAAAGACCTCTAAAGGTATGGAACTCGTTATAAATATGGCATTCATCCAAGAGCCTTCAATGCTTGTGCAAACTCTAAGATCTAAAGACCTTAGCTCTCATTTTTTGGCACTCTAACACACCACATGGAGTCCACCAATAGAAATGATGGCATCAAGGAAGGTAATAAGTGGGAATCCTTCACAACTACAATGGATCTTTATATGGATATGCAAATCCCTGATCTAAACACTCTCATGGGGCAACTCTTCACCCATGAGGCCAAGCTCAACAAAAATGGTGAACCATCAAGAGGTAGCAATTCTTCTGCCCTCTATACAGATAAAGGAAAGTCTAAGGGTAAAGGAAAGAGCAAGAAATTTGAGGATGAAGGTACTACTTCTCAAGCTAATTATGCAGGAAGAGTTAGGAATTCAAGAGGAAGGGGCAGAGGAGGTAAGCAAGGTAGGGGGAGACCTTTCAACTCTTCCCCATGAAATATATGTGGACTGTTTAATCACTCAAAAGATGAGTGCTATAGGAACTTCAAGAACCAGAGAGGAAGAGGATTCCAAAGAGGTGGCTACTCACAATCAAGAGGAAGATTCAACCATAATCAAGGATACAACCATGGCTACAAAAACAATTACACAAAGAGAGAGTAAGAAGCCAATCAGATATGGGTATGATACTTCATTAGTCACTAAGCATTCTATTTATCTTACTAAGGATTCATCACTTGAAGAACCTTCTTCATATGAAGAAGCAAGTACCAAAGCAGAATGGAAGGAGGCTATGGATGAAGAAATAGAAGCACTCCAAGAGAATGACAATTGGGAGTTAGTACCCAAGAAAGCATCAATGAAGGTAATTGGTTCTAGATGGATTTACAAAATCAAAAGGAACTCAGATGGATCCATAAACGGGTACAAAGTTAGGCTTGTGGCTAAGGGTTTTGCACAAACCCAAGGAGTAGAGTATGAAGAAACTTTTTCACTAGTGGCTAAGATGTCAACCATTAGAGTATTGGTAAGTGTAGCTACATCTAGAAATTGGAATATGTATCAATTAGATGTGAAAAATGCTTTTCTCAATGGGTGGATTTTAGAGGCGGTTTACATGGCTCAACCGCTTGGCTATGAAGATCCAAACAAGGTAAATCATGTATGCAAATTGAAGAAAGCTCTTTATGGTTTAAAGTAGGCACCGAGCGCATCGAACCATAGGTTAACAACCTATCTTCAAGACCAAGGATTCATGATGAGCAAGGCAAATTGTTTCCTATTTGTCAAGATGAGTAATTCAAAAATGATATTTTTATGTGTATGTGTGGATAACATTATTCTTACAGGTAGTGATGCCAATGGCATCAAACAAATCTAAAAGGAGATGATGCACGGGGTTTCGGAAACATTTTCTTGGACTTGAGTTAGTATACACTAACTCTGGAATCTACATCACTCAAAGGAAATATGTGCAAGACATGTTGAAGAAGTTCCACCTAGAGGTTGCAAAAGTAGCTAGCATACCTATGGAGGTAAATCATAAATTGAGTGCTCATGAAGGTGATTTGCGTGATGACATGGTGGGTTATCAAAGCATCGTTGGGAGTCTGAACTATGCAACATTAACAAGGATTGACATATGTTATGAAGTAAGTGTGCTGAGTCAATTCATGCATAAACCTAGAGCACCTCACTTGGAAGCTGTTAAAAGAATTTTGAAGTATCTCAAATGTACTCAAAATCAAGGTCTTTACTTCCCATGCAAATGTTGCTCTATCTTCAAGAGAGGCTGAATAGAGGGGATTAGCAAATGCTACACAAGAAGAAATTTGGATTAGATTGCTCTACTTAGATTTGGGACTTCATACTCATTCACCAATGATCTTTGGTGATAACACTAGTTCTTTGCATCTTGCAACCAATCCCATTTATCATGGAGGAACCAAGCACATAGAAGTACACTATCACTATGTTAGAGAGAAACTCTTGAGCAAAGAGATTCAACTAACATATGTATCTACAAATATGCAATGTGCTAATTTGTTAACCAAAGCACTTGATGGTACTAAACTTTGCAGGTTTAAAACCATGATCACATAACAAGATATTTAAGAAGTTTGATGAAGCAATGCAAGCCAAGATGTTTGGCTTGAGGGGGAGCTGTTGGTTCAAAT
>MU261024.1:105000-107500 GCA_020310875.1 Ceratopteris richardii
TATGAAGTAAGATTCACAAATGATGGTGTCTATGTACAAGATCCAAATCAGGGATATAGAACCATAATTGCAGGTAAAAAGGAAGGAAGATTGTTCACTCTCAAAGTCCAAGGTAATGTGGGACATGCATTGTTTACCTATGGAGGTCAAAAGGTGTCTGAATTAGACCTATGGCATAAAAGGCTAGGTCATTTCAATGAGAGAGCTATAAAGGAGATGTCAAAGAATCAGGTGGTGCTTGGATTGCCAAATATTGAAGGGCAACATATGGTGTACAAGTGTGAAGCTTGTCAATTAGGTAAAGCACATAAGAGTTCTTATAACAAATCAGGGTACAAGTATTCAAATATGCTTGAATTGGTTCATACAGATGTATGGGGTCCCTCAAGGGACTATAGCATAAATGGATCCAGATATTATGTGTTGTTTGTTGATGATGCAACCAGATGGATTACTTTGTATGTAATCAAGGATAAATCAGAAGTTTTCAAGACATTCAAACATTTTCATGTCTATGCAGAAAGGATCACAGGACAAAAGCTAAAGAGGTTAAGATCAGATGGAGGGGGAGAGTATTTCTCAAAAGAGTTTGATGATTATTTGTGGAATGCAGGTATCAAAAGAGAAGTGACTTGCAGGTACTCCCCTCAACAAAATGGAGTAGCAGAAAGGAGGAATAGAACTCTTGTAGAGTTTGCAAGAGCCATGATGAAGGAAAAGAATTGTCCAAATTACTTATGGGCAGAAGCCATTAACACTGCAACATACCTTGTGAATAGGTTGCCTTGCAAAGCTTTGGATGGAGGAACCCCTTATGAAGCATGGTGGGGTAAGAAGCCTAGTCTTGATCATTGTAAAGTATTTGGATGTATTGCATATGCTTATGTTCCTTCACAATTAAGACATAAGCTAGAACCAAAGGCAGAGAAGTATGTGTTTATTGGATATGATGATAGACAGATGGGTTATAGGTTGTGGAGTCCATCCACAAAGCAATTTCTTGTTACTAAAGATGTGACATTTGATGAGCAAAATATGTGGTATACAGGATCACCAAATGAGTATACAGGTGTTGAAGAAATTCAAAGGAAAGGAAAGGCAAAGGTAAAAGTTTGTGAAGAAATTGTTGATGAAGTTGACTCTAGATGTAGAGTGCAGGATCATGTAGAAGAAGGGCCAAGATTTGATCCAGAATCAAATGAGGCTGAAACTTCAAGAAGTGCAGAAATCAGAAGATCTACAAGGGAAAGGAAAGAACCTATAAGGTATAGTTATGATACATCTTTCCTAACAACAAAAGATTATGCCTAGATTGTGAAGACAGAAGAAGATCCAACCACTTATGAAGAAGCCAGAGGTAAACAGAATTGGGAGAAGGCAAGTGCAGGAAGAGTATGATGCTCTACTTGAAAATGAAACTTGGGAACTAGTACCAAGACCAAAGAATCAGAAGGTCATTGGATGCAAGTGGGTATATAAAACAAAGAGGTTTGCAGATGGTAAGGTGTCTAGATACAAGGCTAGACTTGTGGTCAAAGGTTATGCCCAAACTTATGGGGTAGATTATGATGAAACCTTTAGTCCTGTTGCTAAGATGTCTACAATTAGGACATTGATTGCTATTGCTGCTTGCAAGGGATGGAAATTATCACAATTGGATGTGAAGAATGCATTTCTAAATGGATACATTGCAGATGAAGTATATATGGAGCAACCAGAAGGTTTCATGGAATCAATTGGATCAGATTATGTGTGTAAGCTCAAGAGAGCTTTATATGGGTTAAAGCAAGCCCCAAGAGCTTGGAATTACAGATTGGTCAAGTTCTTGAATGAATGTGGATTTCAAGCATCAAAGGCAGATAGTAGCTTGCTAGTGAAGGCAAGTGAAAATGGATATATTTACATGTGCATTTATGTTGATGATATTATTGTTACAGGAACAGATGCTCAAGGAATCAATGAACTCAAGAAGCAAATAGAGAAGGAGTTTAAGATAAGTGACTTGGGAAACTTATCTTATTTTCTAGGAATGCAGATTGTGTATACTCAACATGGAGTATATGTTTCACAAGAGAGATACTTGAAGAATCTTCTAGTCAAGTTTAACATGGAAGATTGCAAGACCTCAACTACACCATTGGAGGTAAATCATAAATTAAGCAGGTATGGAGGTGAAGAGTTCAATGACATGAAGAAATATCAGAGTTTGGTAGGTAGTCTAATCTATGCTACCTTGACAAGGCCAGATCTATCATATGCAGTAGGTGTGTTGTCACAATTCATGCATTGTCCAAAGAAGACTCATTGGATTGCAGCCCAAAGGGTACTCAGATATATCAAAGGAACCCTAAGTGAAGGTCTGTATTATGGTTTCACTTCTGACACAAGAATCAAAGTGTTTAGTGATGCAGATTGGGCAGGTGACTCAGATGATAGAAGGTCTACTCATGGATATCTATGTTATGTTGGAGACAAGTTAGTGTCTTGGTGTTCAAAGAAG
>MU261024.1:120000-134715 GCA_020310875.1 Ceratopteris richardii
TTACAGGAATAGCAAGTTTTTGGATTTGTGAAGATTCAAACTTACCTGTTTTGATTTGGTCATTACTCAATCACTTTGTACAACACATATATATTTTCTTGGTGTCATTTGGAAGCTCAAGGAGTCCTCCTAATCATATCTGAAGTAAAACAAGGGCAGGTGTGAAGCAGGTCTAGCAGCACCACCTAGATCTTCTGATTGTACCCAGCCATCACATCCAACAGTGGTATCAGAGCAAAACAAGGTAATCATGGGTGATGGTTTCCCTTCCTTTATTGACAAATTGGATAGGAATAACTACCAGGCATGGTCATTAAGAATGAGACTTATCTACAAGGGAGAAGCTTGTATGGATACATATCAGGAGATGAGGAGTTGCCTCATTCAAAACCAGAGGCCTACCTACAAAGGATGAGCATGAGAGACTTAATCAATGGTGTGCTAAAGATGCTTTAGCCAGGTCATATCTTCTAAACTCTATCTCTGATTTCCTTCTACCTCATGTTAGGAACTGTAAGACTTCCCAAGAGACTTGGGAGACCTTGGCAACATACTTCTCATCATAGCACAAGGGCCAGAAAGAATCAGCTATGGATTGAGTTTACAACTCTTAGGAAGCAATCAAAAACAATGTGTTTCAGATTTTGTCACCAAAGTCAAGGATATAGCAGATCAACTTGCAAGTGTTGGAGAAGAGATTGAAGAAGAACAAATTGTTAGACAAGTGATCAATGGACTCAAAGCAGATGACAAGTGGGAGAGCTTTACCACTGCAATGGACTTGTACATGGACATTCAAGCACCTGATCTAACAACTCTGATTGGACAACTCTTTACACATGAGCCAAGATCACAAAGAATGGAGAGCAATCAAAAGGTAACAATCCCTCTGCCCTATATACAGATAAAAAGTCTAAAGATAAGGGTAAAAGCAAGAAGGTTGATGATGAAGGATCCACCTCCCAAGCAAACTATGCAGGGAGAGGTAGATCATCTAGAGGAAGGGGCAGAGGAGGTAAGTCAGGTAGGGGGAGACCCTATAATCAATCTCCATGCAATATTTGTGGCTTGTCTAACCACACTACAGATGAATGCTACAAGAACTACAAGAACCAAAGAGGAAGAGGTCACCAAAGAGGAGGATACTCCCAAGGCAGAGGAAGGTTCAATCAATCTCAAGGCTACCATGGCTACAACAATAATTACAACAACAACTACAACAATAACTACAATCACAATGGCAATTATCAAGGAGGATACAGGAACAGAAAGGATTACAACAATTATGCAGAGGATCAAGATGATTCCTTGTTGATTATGAACATGACATCTAAATCAGGTATCAATGATGATCATTTGTTCTATATTGACTCAGGTTGCTCTAACCATGTAGCTGGGAATGTTGCCCTACTCTCTGATTTGGAAAGAACCTAAAGGCAAGCACCAAGTGCAGACAGGTGATGACACTAAACACTCAGTGGTTAAAGTAGGTAATGTCAAAACAAGTGATGGTAATCAGAATTTGCTAAGCAGAGTATTGTATGTCCCAACAATCACCAAGATCTGATGAGTGTAGGTCAGATTGTTGAAAAAGGTCTACAGGTCAGGTTCACTCAACATGGTGCATTTGTGGAGGATCCAAGACATGGATTCAGAAGGATAGCCAAGGGAGAGAAGTCAGGTAGACTATTTACCTTTGAACTTGAGGATACTAAAAATATTGCCTTGTACAACTATAGGGATCAAACCCTATCAGAAATTGGAGATGTGGCACAAGAGATTGGGTCACATTGGAGAGAGAACCATAAAGCAGATGAGCAGAGATCAATGTGTGCTTGGGATACCTAATGTATCCAAGCAACACATGATATACAAGTGTGGGGCTTGTCAATTTGGTAAGTCACACAGGTTGCCATATACCAAGAAAGGATTTATGCATGAAGATTACTTGGAATTGGTGCATACAGATGTTTGGGGACCAAGCAAGGAGCCATCCATATCTGGATCAAGGTACTATGTATCTTTTATAGATGATTATAGCAGATGGACTATCTTGTACTTCATGAAACATAAAGATGAAGTATTTAATTGCTTCAAAAGGTATCTTGCATTGGTAGAGAATCAAACAGGTAGACAATTGAAGAAATTAAGGTCTGATGGTGGTGGAGAATATTTCTCCAATGACTTTGAAGAGTTCTTGCAGGAAAGAGGCATCAAGAGGGAGATTACAACAAGGTACTCTCCAGAACAAAATGGGGTAGCTGAAAAGAAGAAATAGACTCATTGTGGAGACAGCTAGGTCTATGCTCAATGAGAAGAAACTACCAAATTATCTTTGGGCAGAGAGTGTATCTACTGCCACATACTTGATCAATAGGTTGCCATCAAAGACACTTGATGGAATGACACCCTATGAGGCTTGGCATGGTAAGAGACCTTCTCTGGATCATTGCAAGATCTTTGGGTGTGTTGCATATGTGCATATTCCCTCACAGGTAAGGGGAAAGCTAGACCCTAAGGCTGAGAAGTGTATCTTATTGGTTATGATTTGAATCAGAAAGGATACAGGTTCTATAACCCCTCAAACAAAGGCTTCAAGGTAAGCAGAGATGTAATCTTTGATGAAAATGATTCATGGTATGATAATGAGTGCAGGAAAGTAAATTTACCTTATGATATGGAGGAAGACTTTCCAAAGCTTGTCAGGCAAGAACCAACTCAGAATGAGGATACAAGTTCAGATGATGAAGACACCATCAACATTGAAGAATTCAAAGCTTGGAAATCAAAAGGGAAGATGAAGATGAAGCAACTTGAAGATAATCCAGAGTCCTCAACACAAGCTATGAGGAGATCATCAAGGGAAAAGAAGAAACCTATTAGGTATGGTTATGATACTTCACTTGTGACCAAGCACTCTGTATATCTTGCAAAGGACATCTTAAGTGAAGAACCAGGTACATTTGAGGAAGCCATTACTAAACCAGAATGGAAGGAAGCAATGGATGAAGAAATGGAGGCTCTCAAGGAGAGTGATACTTGGGACTTGGTACCCAAGAAGGACTCCATGAAGGTCATAGGATCCAGATGGATCTACAAGCTCAAAAGGAACTCAGATGGCACAATAAGCAGGTACAAAGCTAGGTTGGTGGCCAAGGGTTTTGCACAAACCCAAGGCATTGATTATGAGGAGACATTTTCTCCTGTGGCAAAGATGCCAACTATCAGAATTATGGTGAGTGTAGCTGCATCCAAGAATTGGAACATGTACCAATTGGATGTGAAGAATGCATTTCTAAATGGATGGATTTCAGAGGAAGTCTACATGTCACAACCACCTGGCTATGAGGATCCCAATAAGGTAAATCATGTTTGCAAATTGAAGAAAGCTCTGTATGGATTGAAGCAGGCACCTAGAGCATGGAACTATAGGTTGACAACCTATCTCTTGGATCAAGGATTGTGATGAGCAAAGCAGATACTTCATTGTTTATAAAGAAGAACAATTCAGATGTAATATACTTGTGTGTCTATGTTGATGACATCATTATTACAGGAAATGATGTGCAAGGAATCAGACACATCAAAGGTCAAATGATGAAGGAATTCAAGATCAATGATCTTGGATTATTGAAGTACTTCCTAGGGCTTGAATTGGTCTACACAAATTCAGGTATATACATTACTCAGAAGAAGTACATTCAGGACATGGTCAAGAAGTTTAACTTGCAGGAAGCTAAAGTCTCAAACATTCCTATGGAGGTCAACCACAAACTCAGTGCACATGAAGGAGAAGAACTCAAGGATATTACAAGGTTATCAAAGTTTGATAGGTAGTCTCAATTATGCTACCTTAACTAGAATTGATATCTCATATGGTGTTAGTGTACTTAGCCAATTTATGCATAAGCCAAGAGTTTCACATTTGGAGGCAGCCAAGAAGATAGTAAAGTATTTAAAGGGAACACAAAATCATGGTTTGTATTATCCATATTCATCAGATATTGATATCAAGGTATACTCAGATGCAGATTGGGCAGGATGCAAGGATGATAGGAGGAGTACATCTGGTTACATATGTTTTGCAGGTGACAAACCTATTTCTTGGTCATCCAAGAAACAACCCACAGTGGCTCTATCATCTACTGAGGCAGAGTATAGAGGGCTAGCTAATGCCACTCAAGAATCAATATGGTTGAAGTTACTCTATTCAGAATTGGGCCTATACACAAGGCCACCTATCATATTTGGTGATAATACAAGTTCACTTCATTTAGCTGCTAATCCTGTGTATCATGCTAGGACAAAAACACATAGAGGTTCATTACCACTATGTGAGGGAGAAACTACTTAGCAAAGAAATCCAATTGTCATATGTATCCACTAATATTCAATGTGCAGATTTGCTTACAAAAGCTTTGGATGGGAGCAAGCTATGCAGGTTTAAATCCATGATTGGATTACAGGATATCATTGAAGACTAAAGATGAAGACTCAAGCAAGTGTTTGGCTTGAGGGGGAGCTGTTGGTGCAAGCAAGCCTTAACACTTGGCTTTGACTTGTACCTTGAAGAGCATTGGATATCAACCTTGAGGGTTTCACAAGAGCATTCATGAAGGCTTCACTTGAAGGAATACCATAGGAACATATGCCTATGCTTTATTACCTTTTATCCAATGTAAAAGTCAATGTAACTTAACTTACCTCTTGTAATCTCACCTACATTCAAAAGTCGTGGCAATTAGAAGTTATGGATGGAGAGAATATCTCTATGAGAGTAGATGAGAGATTTGAGGGAGCCTACAATTTGAATTTTTTGAATTCAAACTTCTTCAAAACATCTATAAAACTCAATGTAAAAGTCGCGGGTTAGTTACACTCTTTCCGAGGCTAATCCAAGCATATGTGTGAGTGTGTGAGTGCTACTACCTAGCCTACACCCTCAGAGTACCATTAAGCATCATTCTTCATGCCAATGGGAATGTACATTTGATAGTATCAATACATATACTCATAACTTTTACTCTGTGTTTTTCTCTGAGTATCTATCTCCAAGTCTGTCAACTTCAACTGGACATATCTCAAGATCTACTGAAACAAATTTGATGATCAAGGGCTCATTGGAACCAGCTCAAGCATTCTACAACACTACAAAGTTTCAAGTCAATCTATTCAGCCAACTGGGAGAAATCGCTGTCGAAGTGATCACTGGTATATTTCTGTGTGTTTCCTGAAAAGTCGGGGAGGTTCCTAATTTTGCTAAACATCATGCTCAGTGTATAGTTTGTCATTTGGAGTGATTTAACTTGCTAATGGTAGCTTGTTAAGTTAATTTAATACTCCCAGAAGGAATTAGATCAATTTCAAGTGTGCTGGACACACTGAGCTTAAGACTGAGCAGGTGTCATTACAGGAATAGCAAGTTTTTGGATTTGTGAAGATTCAAACTTACCTGTTTTTGATTTGGTCATTACTCAATCACTTTGTACAACACATATATATTTTCTTGGTGTCATTTGGAAGCTCAAGGAGTCTCCTAATCATATCTGAAGTAAAACAAGGGCAGGTGTGAAGCAGGTCTAGCAGCACCACCTAGATCTTCTGATTGTACCCAGCCATCACATCCAACACTATCTATCTATCTATCTATCTATCTATCTATCTATCTATCTATCTATCTATCTATCTATCTATCTATCTATCTATCTATCTATCTATCTATCTATCTATCTATCTATCTATCTATCTATCTATCTATCTATCTATCTATCTATCTATCTATCTATCTATCTATCTATCTATCTATCTATCTATCTATCTATCTATCTATCTATCTATCTATCTATCTATCTATCTATCTATCTATCTATCTATCTATCTATCTATCTATCTATCTATCTATCTATCTATCTATCTATCTATCTATCTATCTATCTATCTATCTATCTATCTATCTATCTATCTATCTATCTATCTATCTATCTATCTATCTATCTATCTATCTATCTATCTATCTATCTATCTATCTATCTATCTATCTATCTATCTATCTATCTATCTATCTATCTATCTATCTATCTATCTATCTATCTATCTATCTATCTATCTATCTATCTATCTATCTATCTATATCTATCTATCTATCTATCTATCTATCTATCTATCTATCTATCTATCTATCTATCTATCTATCTATCTATCTATCTATCTATCTATCTATCTATCTATCTATCTATCTATCTATCTATCTATCTATCTATCTATCTATCTATCTATCTATCTATATATCTATCTATCTATCTATCTATCTATCTATCTATCTATCTATCTATCTATCTATCTATCTATCTATCTATCTATCTATCTATCTATCTATCTATCTATCTATCTATCTATCTATCTATCTATCTATCTATCTATCTATCTATCTATCTATCTATCTATCTATCTATCTATCTATCTATCTATCTATCTATCTATCTATCTATCTATCTATCTATCTATCTATCTATCTATCTATCTATCTATCTATCTATCTATCTATCTATCTATCTATCTATCTATCTATCTATCTCTATCTCTATCTATCTATCTATCTATCTATCTATCTATCTATCTATCTATCTATCTATCTATCTATCTATCTATCTATCTATCTATCTATCTATCTATCTATCTATCTATCTATCTATCTATCTATCTATCTATCTATCTATCTATCTATCTATCTATCTATCTATCTATCTATCTATCTATCTATCTATCTATCTATCTATCTATCTATCTATCTATCTATCTATCTATCTATCTATCTATCTATCTATCTATCTATCTATCTATCTATCTATCTATCTATCTATCTATCTATCTATCTATCTATCTATCTATCTATCTATCTATCTATCTATCTATCTATCTATCTATCTATCTATCTATCTATCTATCTATCTATCTATCTATCTATCTATCTATCTATCTATCTATCTATCTATCTATCTATCTATCTATCTATCTATCTATCTATCTATCTATCTATCTATCTATCTATCTATCTATCTATCTATCTATCTATCTATCTATCTATCTATCTATCTATCTATCTATCTATCTATCTATCTATCTATCTATCTATCTATCTATCTATCTATCTATCTATCTATCTATCTATCTATCTATCTATCTATCTATCTATCTATCTATCTATCTATCTATCTATCTATCTATCTATCTATCTATCTATCTATCTATCTATCTATCTATCTATCTATCTATCTATCTATCTATCTATCTATCTATCTATCTATCTATCTATCTATCTATCTATCTATCTATCTATCTATCTATCTATCTATCTATCTATCTATCTATCTATCTATCTATCTATCTATCTATCTATCTATCTATCTATCTATCTATCTATCTATCTATCTATCTATCTATCTATCTATCTATCTATCTATCTATCTATCTATCTATCTATCTATCTATCTATCTATCTATCTATCTATCTATCTATCTATCTATCTATCTATCTATCTATCTATCTATCTATCTATCTATCTATCTATCTATCTATCTATCTATCTATCTATCTATCTATCTATCTATCTATCTATCTATCTATCTATCTATCTATCTATCTATCTATCTATCTATCTATCTATCTATCTATCTATCTATCTATCTATCTATCTATCTATCTATCTATCTATCTATCTATCTATCTATCTATCTATCTATCTATCTATCTATCTATCTATCTATCTATCTATCTATCTATCTATCTATCTATCTATCTATCTATCTATCTATCTATCTATCTATCTATCTATCTATCTATCTATCTATCTATCTATCTATCTATCTATCTATCTATCTATCTATCTATCTATCTATCTATCTATCTATCTATCTATCTATCTATCTATCTATCTATCTATCTATCTATCTATCTATCTATCTATCTATCTATCTATCTATCTATCTATCTATCTATCTATCTATCTATCTATCTATCTATCTATCTATCTATCTATCTATCTATCTATCTATCTATCTATCTATCTATCTATCTATCTATCTATCTATCTATCTATCTATCTATCTATCTATCTATCTATCTATCTATCTATCTATCTATCTATCTATCTATCTATCTATCTATCTATCTATCTATCTATCTATCTATCTATCTATCTATCTATCTATCTATCTATCTCTATCTATCTATCTATCTATCTATCTATCTATCTATCTATCTATCTATCTATCTATCTATCTATCTATCTATCTATCTATCTATCTATCTATCTATCTATCTATCTATCTATCTATCTATCTATCTATCTATCTATCTATCTATCTATCTATCTATCTATCTATCTATCTATCTATCTATCTATCTATCTATCTATCTATCTATCTATCTATCTATCTATCTATCTATCTATCTATCTATATCTATCTATCTATCTATCTATCTATCTATCTATCTATCTATCTATCTCTATCTATCTATCTATCTATCTATCTATCTATCTATCTATCTATCTATCTATCTATCTATCTATCTATCTATCTATCTATCTATCTATCTATCTATCTATCTATCTATCTATCTATCTATCTATCTATCTATCTATCTATCTATCTATCTATCTATCTATCTATCTATCTATCTATCTATCTATCTATCTATCTATCTATCTATCTATCTATCTATCTATCTATCTATCTATCTATCTATCTATCTATCTATCTATCTATCTATCTATCTATCTATCTATCTATCTATCTATCTATCTATCTATCTATCTATCTATCTATCTATCTATCTATCTATCTATCTATCTATCTATCTATCTATCTATCTATCTATCTATCTATCTATCTATCTATCTATCTATCTATCTATCTATCTATCTATCTATCTATCTATCTATCTATCTATCTATCTATCTATCTATCTATCTATCTATCTATCTATCTATCTATCTATCTATCTATCTATCTATCTATCTATCTATCTATCTATCTATCTATCTATCTATCTATCTATCTATCTATCTATCTATCTATCTATCTATCTATCTATCTATCTATCTATCTATCTATCTATCTATCTATCTATCTATCTATCTATCTATCTATCTATCTATCTATCTATCTATCTATCTATCTATCTATCTATCTATCTATCTATCTATCTATCTATCTATCTATCTATCTATCTATCTATATCTATCTATCTATCTATCTATCTATCTATCTATCTATCTATCTATCTATCTATCTATCTATCTATCTATCTATCTATCTATCTATCTATCTATCTATCTATCTATCTATCTATCTATCTATCTATCTATCTATCTATCTATCTATCTATCTATCTATCTATCTATCTATCTATCTATCTATCTATCTATCTATCTATCTATCTATCTATCTATCTATCTATCTATCTATCTATCTATCTATCTATCTATCTATATCTATCTATCTATCTATCTATCTATCTATCTATCTATCTATCTATATCTATCTATCTATCTATCTATCTATCTATCTATCTATCTATCTATCTATCTATCTATCTATCTATCTATCTATCTATCTATCTATCTATCTATCTATCTATCTATCTATCTATCTATCTATCTATCTATCTATCTATCTATCTATCTATCTATCTATCTATCTATCTATCTATCTATCTATCTATCTATCTATCTATCTATCTATCTATCTATCTATCTATCTATCTATCTATCTATCTATCTATCTATCTATCTATCTATCTATCTATCTATCTATCTATCTATCTATCTATCTATCTATCTATCTATCTATCTATCTATCTATCTATCTATCTATCTATCTATCTATCTATCTATCTATCTATCTATCTATCTATCTATCTATCTATCTATCTATCTATCTATCTATATCTATCTATCTATCTATCTATCTATCTATCTATCTATCTATCTATCTATCTATCTATCTATCTATCTATCTATCTATCTATCTATCTATCTATCTATCTATCTATCTATCTATCTATCTATCTATCTATCTATCTATCTATCTATCTATCTATCTATCTATCTATCTATCTATCTATCTATCTATCTATCTATCTATCTATCTATCTATCTATCTATCTATCTATCTATCTATCTATCTATCTATCTATCTATCTATCTATCTATCTATCTATCTATCTATCTATCTATCTATCTATCTATCTATCTATCTATCTATCTATCTATCTATCTATCTATCTATCTATCTATCTATCTATCTATCTATCTATCTATCTATCTATCTATCTATCTATCTATCTATCTATCTATCTATCTATCTATCTCTATCTATCTATCTATCTATCTATCTATCTATCTATCTATCTATCTATCTATCTATCTATCTATCTATCTATCTATCTATCTATCTATCTATCTATCTATCTATCTATCTATCTATCTATCTATCTATCTATATCTATCTATCTATCTATCTATCTATCTATCTATCTATCTATCTATCTATCTATCTATCTATCTATCTATCTATCTATCTATCTATCTATCTATCTATCTATCTATCTATCTATATCTATCTATCTATCTATCTATCTATCTATCTATCTATCTATCTATCTATCTATCTATCTATCTATCTATCTATCTATCTATCTATCTATCTATCTATCTATCTATCTATCTATCTATCTATCTATCTATCTATCTATCTATATCTATCTATCTATCTATCTATCTATCTATCTATCTATCTATCTATCTATCTATCTATCTATCTATCTATCTATCTATCTATCTATCTATCTATCTATCTATCTATCTATCTATCTATCTATCTATCTATCTATCTATCTATCTATCTATCTATCTATCTATCTATCTATCTATCTATCTATCTATCTATCTATCTATCTATCTATCTATCTATCTATCTATCTATCTATCTATCTATCTATCTATCTATCTATCTATCTATCTATCTATCTATCTATCTATCTATCTATCTATCTATCTATCTATCTATATCTATCTATCTATCTATCTATCTATCTATCTATCTATCTATCTATCTATCTATCTATCTATCTATCTATCTATCTATCTATCTATCTATCTATCTATCTATCTATCTATCTATCTATCTATCTATCTATCTATCTATCTATCTATCTATCTATCTATCTATCTATCTATCTATCTATCTATCTATCTATCTATCTATCTATCTATCTATCTATCTATATCTATCTATCTATCTATCTATCTATCTATATCTATCTATCTATCTATCTATCTATCTATCTATCTATCTATCTATCTATCTATCTATCTATCTATCTATCTATCTATCTATCTATCTATCTATCTATCTATCTATCTATCTATCTATCTATCTATCTATCTATCTATCTATCTATCTATCTATCTATCTATCTATCTATCTATCTATCTATCTATCTATCTATCTATCTATATCTATCTATCTATCTATCTATCTATCTATCTATCTATCTATCTATCTATCTATCTATCTATCTATCTATCTATCTATCTATCTATCTATCTATCTATCTATCTATCTATCTATCTATCTATCTATCTATCTATCTATCTATCTATCTATCTATCTATCTATCTATCTATCTATCTATCTATCTATCTATCTATCTATCTATCTATCTATCTATCTATCTATCTATCTATCTATCTATCTATCTATCTATCTATCTATCTATCTATCTATCTATCTATCTATCTATCTATCTATCTATCTATCTATCTATCTATCTATCTATCTATCTATCTATCTATCTATCTATCTATCTATCTATCTATCTATCTATCTATCTATCTATCTATCTATCTATCTATCTATCTATCTATCTATCTATCTATCTATCTATCTATCTATCTATCTATCTATCTATCTATCTATCTATCTATCTATCTATCTATCTATCTATCTATCTATCTATCTATCTATCTATCTATCTATCTATCTATCTATCTATCTATCTATCTATCTATCTATCTATCTATCTATCTATCTATCTATCTATCTATCTATCTATCTATCTATCTATCTATCTATCTATCTATCTATCTATCTATCTATCTATCTATCTATCTATCTATCTATCTATCTATCTATCTATCTATCTATCTATCTATCTATCTATCTATCTCTATCTATCTATCTATCTATCTATCTATCTATCTATCTATCTATCTATCTATCTATCTATCTATCTATCTATCTATCTATCTATCTATCTATCTATCTATCTATCTATCTATCTATCTATCTATCTATCTATCTATCTATCTATCTATCTATCTATCTATCTATCTATCTATCTATCTATCTATCTATCTATCTATCTATCTATCTATCTATCTATCTATCTATCTATCTATATCTATCTATCTATCTATCTATCTATCTATCTATCTATCTATCTATCTATCTATCTATCTATCTATCTATCTATCTATCTATATCTATCTATCTATCTATCTATCTATCTATCTATCTATCTATCTATCTATCTATCTATCTATCTATCTATCTATCTATCTATCTATCTATCTATCTATCTATCTATCTATCTATCTATCTATCTATCTATCTATCTATCTATCTATCTATCTATCTATCTATCTATCTATCTATCTATCTATCTATCTATCTATCTATCTATCTATCTATCTATCTATCTATCTATCTATCTATCTATCTATCTATCTATCTATCTATCTATCTATCTATCTATCTATCTATATCTATCTATCTATCTATCTATCTATCTATCTATCTATCTATCTATCTATCTATCTATCTATCTATCTATCTATCTATCTATCTATCTATCTATCTATCTATCTATCTATCTATCTATCTATCTATCTATCTCTATCTATCTATCTATCTATCTATCTATCTATCTATCTATCTATCTATCTATCTATCTATCTATCTATCTATCTATCTATCTATCTATCTATCTATCTATCTATCTATCTATCTATCTATCTATCTATCTATCTATCTATCTATCTATCTATCTATCTATCTATCTATCTATCTATCTATCTATCTATCTATCTATCTATCTATCTATCTATCTATCTATCTATCTATCTATCTATCTATCTATCTATCTATCTATCTATCTATCTATCTATCTATATCTATCTATCTATCTATCTATCTATCTATCTATCTATCTATCTATCTATCTATCTATCTATCTATCTATCTATCTATCTATCTATCTATCTATCTATCTATCTATCTATCTATCTATCTATCTATCTATCTATCTATCTATCTATCTATCTATCTATCTATCTATCTATCTCTATCTATCTATCTATCTATCTATCTATCTATCTATCTATCTATCTATCTATCTATCTATCTATCTATCTATCTATCTATCTATCTATCTATCTATCTATCTATCTATCTATCTATCTATCTATCTATCTATCTATCTATCTATCTATCTATCTATCTATCTATCTATCTATCTATCTATCTATCTATCTATCTATCTATCTATCTATCTATCTATCTATCTATCTATCTATCTATCTATCTATCTATCTATTCTATCTATCTATCTATCTATCTATCTATCTATCTATCTATCTATCTATCTATCTATCTATCTATCTATCTATCTATCTATCTATCTATCTATCTATCTATCTATCTATCTATCTATCTATCTATCTATCTATCTATCTATCTATCTATCTATCTATCTATCTATCTATCTATCTATCTATCTATCTATCTATCTATCTATCTATCTATCTATCTATCTATCTATCTATATCTATCTATCTATCTATCTATTCTATCTATCTATCTATCTATCTATCTATCTATCTATATCATCTATCTATCTATCTATCTATCTATCTATCTATCTATATCTATCTATCTATCTATCTATCTATCTATCTATCTATCTATCTATCTATCTATCTATCTATCTATCTATCTATCTATCTATCTATCTATCTATCTATCTATCTATCTATCTATCTATCTATCTATCTATCTATCTATCTATCTATCTATCTATCTATCTATCTATCTATCTATCTATCTATCTATCTATCTATCTATCTATCTATCTATCTATCTATCTATCTATCTATCTATCTATCTATCTATCTATCTATCTATCTATCTATCTATCTATCTATCTATCTATCTATCTATCTATCTATCTATCTATCTATCTATCTATCTATCTATCTATCTATCTATCTATCTATCTATCTATCTATCTATCTCTATCTATCTATCTATCTATCTATCTATATCTATCTCTATCTATCTATCTATCTATCTATCTATCTATCTATCTATCTATCTATCTATCTATCTATCTATCTATCTATCTATCTATCTATCTATCTATCTATCTATCTATCTATCTATCTATCTATCTAATCTATCTATCATATCTATCTATCTATCTATCTATCTATCTATCTATCTATCTATCTATCTATCTATCTATCTATCTATCTATCTATCTATCTATTATCTATCTATCTATCTATCTATCTATCTATCTATCTATCTATCTATCTATATCTATCTATCTATCTATCTATCTTCTATCTATCTATCTATCTATCTATCTAT